>JAODUD010000039.1:10834953-10851556 GCA_026784285.1 Stomatorhinus walkeri | reverse complement strand
CCCAAATGGGATGTGTGATCACTGTAAAGTGGAGGAAACAATACCTCATGTATTTCTGGAGTGTAGGAAATACGAGCTAGAAAGAGGGACATTGATGGAGGTAGTACGACGGACTGTGAATACAGAACTAAATTTCAAAAGTCTGATAGATTGGGCAAGTACGGTGAATAGAAAGGTCTTCTTCGAGTTTATTAATACAACTGGTTTGGTAAATAGACTGTAGAACTCTGCTCCACACTCCGGGGCAGGAGGGGGCGGTAATGCACCTATTTAAGATGGTTGCCAACCGCCGCTAAAAAACAAGAAGAAGAAGAAGATGGACACAGTATACCATGGAGACAGGGTGTGCTCTGTCGTTCCCGGCTCGTATACTCTTTCAAAGCCTTTATTAAAGTTCACATAACTAAGGTCCAGAAAGAGTTAGAAAGCTAGATCCAGCTACTGGGGTCTTTCCATCTCAATCAAGACTCGGCAAAGAGTAAGTAAGTCCAAAGTAGGGCTTCAGTCCAGCAACTCAGGATGTCCGTCTTCACAGATCACGATCACCATCTTGTAAGTCAATTATATAAACCCCAATACAATTCATAAGGTCACTGCAAACCAATGAGTATGGGCATTGTTGAGCAATTGCATCCACGTAAAATATGTCTCACCTGTCACTGAAAAAAACACTTGATGCAGTTATCAGATTTAAGTAGGAACAAAATACAACATACTAATTCTACAAATACAAATGCTGCTTTTTTACCCACAGGGGTTTCTTCCAATGGATTCAATTTCAATCGTGTTTAGGGTCAAACACAAACCTAATCCGACTACAGTCTAAATCTGTTATGTTAACTTCCACAGGTGTATGATTAATGGTAATTTTTAGAAAAACTTTCACATTTCACATGAATGTGTTGTTGTCCAAAAATTTTGTAAGTAAGCTTAATTAATTTTATTCGAGTGGTTAATTAGCATCCAATGTGGGGACACCTGGCGGGGGTTTGGCGTCACTGCAGCGTGTGAAGACACGATACGCCGCAGACGCCCAAGATACGTTACCAGTTGGGACGTCGTCGAACTACATAAATTACCGGAAATCTTATATGCACCGAAAGAAGTATAATGCAACTCTGGGAAACTATAGATAGTACAAAATAATATTCCACGTAGACCTTTTCTTTCTACGTGGTCAGTGTTGTAATACAATACCCCATATACAGTTTCCTGCCTGTTTGTCTGGATCAACAAGTTTTAAAGGTAGGGCGGGAGTATACATTTCGTGTCAGCCTTACGTTTGCACTGCTGCTTGTTCCTCAACATACATGACTTTCTCGTAGTAAATGACTAGTGAGGTATATGCACTGTTTTTCGTCTAGTCAAAACAGCGATCAGATGTTTAACGTCCAAAACGGTACTTTAAAAGAAAAAACACAAAAAACCGCCATAGCAGCATAACACGGGGCAATAAAATGAAATCGGACATCCAAAAGTACTTGGTCAATGTCCGTACATGCAGTAATATATCCTCCAAAAAGACATCTAAAATACATTGCAACTGATGGATCCTAAAGTAGGCCAAATAATACAAAGTACTCCGCACAATGAATAGTATGAAAGAATATATAAGCGACTTAATGTGAATCACTGAATGCATTTAATAGGAGCGGATTTGCGGTTATTAAATATTTGTAGATTCTGTAGGGATTCATTTATAGCACACATACACATGAAATGTTAAACTAATCCTGCATGCACATGTTGCAGCACATTCGTTAGATGGCTGCAGTGTGCACACCTTGCAATTAAGCGACACTCGTGACTAACAATCTGAATAGCGTGCTGTTTGTACATGACAGGAAAAGGCGTGTTATTGCTCTCAAAGAGTATCAAAGTGCTTCGCTGCGTCCGAAAGAATGATCGCGGAGACGGAGCTAATGCTAGTTGCTGGGCGTCATGGGACTTACAGTGTAACACTGGCATAGACCAGCGGGGCTGGACTGCACAGTAGGAAGTGACGCCTATAAAGGGAAAAAAGTTTTACTGCTGCTTGTAGAAAGCGAAAATATTTTGTTGAGAAAAAGACGTCGGCTGCTGCTGGATCCCACCGTATAGGTACGTGTGCATTCACTCCATCTGAACCGTGCATACGAGCTCGGCGATCGCACGCCGGAGTTCCCTGCGACTTAGTAACGGTGGAGTTGACGGATTTCGCCGTAGTGTTTACTTTGAAAGATTTTTGTGAGGGATTGGGGATGAGGGAGGGGGCGCAACGAAATGATCTGCGCAGCAAGCAAGCGGACACCAGCTGATTCCGTCCTGCAACGCAGAAACCCACCAATTTTTTTCCAGAAACCAAAATAAAGCATAGCTGTTGCAGGATCACGGTTATCTTATAAGCATAGGGAGTGCGGATCATTGTAGCCGCACCGTATCGATCTTGAAATAGCACAGGCGAGCCTTTCTTTGCTGTTGATCTCATCGTGCGTGACAAGGGGGATGTGGCACGTTTCTTGCCAGCCAGTCAAGGTTCCTCTGCCATACGATGTAAATTCTCATTTGTGTAGCCTGATAGTTAAAATGGGTCAAAGAAAAGCAGCACGAGGAAGGACTGTGTATGTGACGTTAAAACCTTCTACTCAATTATTTACCACGTACTAGTCGGGCTGTTCCAATTTCGCAACAAAGTAGCCGTAGAGTTTTCGATCGCTTTTCAAATAGTGTATTTGACATCGAAGTATGGACGCGTTTGCAGGCTGGTGGTCCATGCCTCTGTCTAGCAACTGGTGTTTTCAACTCTAGTCTTTCAGTCATCATAGTAACACTTCTGCTTCTGGGCCTCCCCAGTATTCGATCATGCTTTGCATAGGAACACCCGTGGAACTAGCAAAACGTTGCACGCCTTAACCATTTCTACACGGCATCGTGCCATTGGCGCCTCGATCGGTGCATGGCAAAACTCTTGAGATTTTCTTAGTGCACCATTTGTTACTGGGGTATGCAGATTACCGAATATATTCCCAATCGTCGACACGAAGAAGTAAAACTATGTTGTGTTAGCGGTTAAGACAATTCCCTGTGGCCCACTATTATTTTTCAAGCCTGAATTCAGTAAAGAAACCAAGATCGCAACAGTTCGTTAAGTACTTTTTAATAAATGCAAATGTGTTCTTAATAGTGTGGATTGGTTGTTGCCTAAATCCCACTATTTATAACATTTGGTTTAAATAAATATAATTTGCGTTCTCCTAGTCTTAATAGGCTGGCTAGTTTGTATGCTAAGCGAGGCATGGAAAAAATGCGCATCAAAATATTAGGCATTTCCCCACGGCCTCAAATACATATTCGAAACAACTTCGATTCGTTTGTTTGTGGTTCGCATCAACAGCAGTCAATCTCGTTAATGCCATTTTTGATCTTCCGGCTACTTGACTGTGACTTTTACTCCATACCTGAACATTTCTAGTTACTAAAAATATTTTAGCTGTGCGATAGCTATGTTTTTTTTTAAATAAAAACTAATGATTGGTGGCTGCAAAATTCTTAAGCGGAACACTCAAAGACAACAAGAACAACTGCTATAATATGACTTCTTGTAATATTTAAACGGCAAACTTTTTAACCCAGAGAGGATCTTTGACTAAGATCATCTGATATTCTGATGTTTCGCAAGGAATTGCATTGTGAATGCATTATGAATACATGGAAATATAGTAAATATAGTAGTGGGTTCTCCTGCTCATATTTAGTACATGTATGTAATACATATATTTCATTTTATTAAATGATGTCATTATAAAATATGGTAATACTACGAATCAGGGTCGTTTTCAAAGCAGATAAGGCCTTGGTGAAGCAGCGCCGTACTCGTGTCCGTGCGGAGGTGAATGCGCGCTCGCCTTTGGCTGATTTTTTACTGTAGCGTTCAGCTTGCGAGATTCCATTGGCTGGTTTAAGTCGGGAGGCCGGCCGATGACATCATTATGATTGCAACATGAGTGTAACTTTTCCAAAAAATCGATGAATGAAAATGAAATCCTGTAAATTAAAGCATCACGCGAGTCCCTTATTTTTAGCTGCGCGCGCTGGCCTTGCGAGCGAGTTACACCACGTAGGGATATTATGAACTACTCGCATTGTGTGATTACAGTAAGAATCTGAATACGATGAATAACTGAATTTCACCAAGAGCAGATTTTCAGTGTTGCCTTTTTATTTTACTGCACTTTATCAAAGTAAGTTAACACCGTTCATTCTTGAAAAAGGGCGAGAGTTAAAAAGATGAAAATATCTACGATCACGAAGAGCGCTGTGCGCGGCATCACGGGCAACTGCTACAATACGAGAAAGAAAATAAGCTTGCAAAGCTATGTATCGCGGGGAATATCTCCCGTTTCTAGCCCTCGCTACCCTGGTGGAATTTCCCTGCAGGGACAGATAGAGGGTATACTGTAATTTACTGGACTGCACATGCGGCGGAATGACCATATATGGAGGTGGAAGAGGGCGTGGCCAAGCTCCTGGATTGGATCACAAGACTCGAGATGAAAAAGAATGTTGTTCGTTAGTATGCGCACGCGTTCGGTCCGCGAGGAAGGGCGAAGTCAATGTTTTTTTTTTATATCGGTAGTTGTGCAACATGAACAGAAAATGTGCAACAGTCTGAAGACGTAAGCTGCAATTAGGATATTTAAACATTTTATTGGCGTTACGGACTTCTTCTAAGCTGCTTGCAAGGTTTTTCCGATGCAGCAAAATCGTTCTCCTGATTTTCAGAGCGTAAAAATAAGGAGTTTGCGACGTAAAGTCAGCCCAGGAAATGATTGCAGCAAACTGCCCGGTTGCAAACTGGATGCGCGGGCGTCGCAGTGAGCCTACTACGGGAGTTCTCCAGGAAGCGAGAGCGAAGCGTGCCTGTAATGGTAAGACGCTAAAATCTTGACAGTCCGACAAACTGGAAGCGGATACAGGAAAAGTGTGGCTCCGATTAACAAGCGTTCACGTCAGAAATGAGGTTTGGTTTTTAAGTGCATTTGGTTATTAGCAACTGCGTATTAACTAACTGCGCATGTAAATTTCATTTTTAACACCAATTATGCACGACTTAGTTTTGAAGTAATTGGTTCATTAAAACTGCAACACTTGACTTGTGCATTATCCAAAACATTTGGTCTATTAGTTCCCACTCGTGTCCGCTGTATTATTGTGCCTGTTCTCTATAACAAAGTGCCACTGCGCTCGTCACCAGATAATCCTCCTGCAACAAAAGATGTTTAGTAAATAGCGCTGAGTGGGCCGGTGGATCCGGAGGTCCTGGCGGGGATCTCATGTATTAGCGACACTGATTGCTCTTTTTCTTTCTCCGATCGGAGACGATGACCTTTCTCTGTGTGGTCTTGTAATATTGCCGTTCATGTGCCGATTCAGTGATAGCGTTTGACGATATTAGTAAGATAGACACGTTTTCCGGCCCGTGGATTAAAAGTTGTTCCGCCGTTCTTTATGCACCTCTATGAAAAGCTATGAAAATGCTCACTTTCGCCAGTTAGGAAGAAAAAATACGCGGAATTTCCAAAAGCTTGCTCATTTTTCAAAAGTGTAAATTGTATTTTATCCCATTTGCAGTGATGCGAGGATATTCAGATCTTGCATTAATATAATGCAGTTATGATTTTAAGTATACTTTAAGTTGTTTCTTTATATAGAACATAGATCCTAGTAGTCCTAGTAGAATTGTTGGGAATTCGTGCACTTCGCGTTTCAGAGATACGTGTCGATGTCGTTTGAACATTTTGAATATTCGGAAATGTTAGTTGACATGCATAGTTATAAACAGCTTGACTTGTTTCCATTATTCGAAATGCTAGATATCATCGAAGGAGTGAGAATTAACAAGTAAACGAGACCCAAACTTAAAGGGAAAAAAGTTAACAAGAAACCCCCACACAGTGGGGTTTTCAGAATGATAATTTGGGTAAACTACCTTTCAGTCTTGTTACACCATTAACCATCTTTACCACTAACTGTTAATAAATCGCATGTTTGTGAGATTGTTTAGCAGCAATACACTTTCCTGATTAAGTGCTCTCTCACCAGCACTCAGATTTTGGTTGATGTTTTTACTTGTTTCCTTCAAGTAAAAACATTGCAGTGAAGGAAAGCCAGTTCCTTTGCAGGTCTGCTCTGGGGCTGATACAGACTGATACATTAGACAACAGGTTGCAATCTGGAACTTGAGGTTTTTACACAGATGCAGATTAAATGTCGTTAATACATTTGTTTGCCGATGATTACTAATGTGTTAGGTGGTTATTACTTTCACTTGTTTTTCAGGAAGCAGCGTAGGGAGATTGGGCCTGAGATATAGGCAGCAGGAATAATTGACCAGTGCTCATTTTTGCCCATTTGATTGCTTATTTTGGAGACTTCCTGAATCAGTGCTTTGTCCAGCAGAATGCAAAGCCAAGTTCACTCAGTTTCCTTCCCAAATCACTGACACTCTGCCGTTTCTTTCTTTGCCTCTTGGGCTGTGTCGTGTGACACTGCAGATAGTTCTGGTCCTTGACACATTGTATAAATGGCGACAGCTTATCTGAAATTCTGAACATAGACTGTGTTTCATGTGCAGTGAGCTTTGACCCTGTGTCAGTACGGCGACGGAGCTTCGTAATACTGAGGACAGAAAACATGTTTATAACCCGAGAATCTCAATAAGAGAGTTCTGAATAAAGTTCTGCAAAAAATAACCATGTAATATTTATGTACCCCAAAAAAGACCATTTGTATTGACTGCATGGACTGCAGAACATATCTGAATGGGGGAGTATAAAATCATGTCTGCTTCTCTGTTTGCTTTTGAAAAACTGTCTCACAACGTTTTAAAAAACGTGGATGCAAATCAGGCTTACAGCTTGCTGGTTTGCATTGTATTCTTTGTAGGTGATTTATTTCTGATTGTTTGTCACTGCATTCATAATAAAAGATAAGAAATTACCCCCTCACCCAGTTCTGCGGTCCATATGAGGTCGGTGTGACATTCTGAAAGTGAAGTTTCTCCTTTTTTGCAGCACAAAAATGCTTTACACCTATGCTACGCACCACAATATTTTAATTATTTATGTGTGTATATATATTTGTGTGTGTGTGTGTGTGTGTGTCTGTCTGTATACACATACATATATATGTATGCATTCAAATACATCAAGAGTTAAAATATGTATGTAATATGTCTGATGTTTATTAGCCCAGAAAATGGTGAAACGTGAACGGTATTCAGCCTCGTTCACTGGCTGTCCCGCCACTTCTTTTTACCACCTGACACCTCTGCACTACCTGTTGTACCAGTTTTTTTCCGCCTTTCTGGGAGATGTGAGCTTCAGATCCAGGTTTCTAACCTGTAATACCCTCAGACAAAACCATAACCTGCTTGTCAATGAGCTGTACAGCACTAATCAAGATTCAGTATTAGTATGTGGGTGCATATTATTACAATCACTTTGCAGAGACAAGCATCACTCTGAAGAACATTGGGCGAAAGTTGTTGTTTTAATTATTGATTATTATTATTATGATTATTATTATTATGATTATTATTCCCCTGGCAATAAAGCAGAACTGTGTCGGTGTCTTGCCGGCAGCCATCACTGTTTACCTTCCTTAATGAGGCAACTGCAAATGGAAACGAGGGGATTCCCACAACAGCCCTTGCGCTCTGCCGTCAGATTCTGTAACTTCAGGATCACCCCCATCACTGGGTCAGACAATAGTTACACAGTCTTATTAACCGAGCCTGTGGAAGCCTGTGTTGCACTGTCCTCCGATTACGTTTTATAACACAAAATAACACGTATATAACAGGTATTTATAAAGTTATGTTTTTCTCACGCATAGCTACAACAAAGAATTTCACTTCCATAATCTTTATTTTTGAAAGCGCTAATCTGAGGATGTGGCTGCTGTTAAGTATTGTTTAGCTGCACTTCTTTGTCGATTCTTCCTGCTGTTACTTTTAAAAGTGCACTCTGTTGTAGTTGCCTCCCATTGTCGAGTCCTGCCCTCTAATCCGTATCTTGCTCGGATTGTGCAAGTTGCCATTTAGCAGTTCTGCTCCGTTGCCATAACTGGGTTTCTGAGTCTGTGCACTCCAAAGGCCCGTCGTCAGTGGAAACTTGTTTTTTTTTCTCCCCCCTTTTTTCTTTTTTTTCCCCCGCTGTTTGCATATTTCGAAAATAAAACCGGACAGGTTCATCTGGTGTGGGAGCAGCTCAAAAAGTTTTAATGGGAATGCGACTGCGGAACGGCATGGGACTGAACGTCAACCGGACGACGGAGTTTTCGGTTTCTCAGACGAGTCTTCTCTTTAACGTTTTTTTTTTTGTGTTTGGTTTTTCTGGCCGATGTTGCTAAATGTGAGAGGCCTAATTCGCAATGTGAAACCACTTTCTGTATGTGTTCTGCTTTAGCCAGAGTTTCTGACTGAAATGGGATTTATTTGACGCACACGCAGGCCTCGTTCTTAGACAGCTGCTGGTATAGCAGCAGCCATCTCTCGACACTGTCGTACGTTTATCCCTAAGTGCAGTTTACACTGTATTATTGCCTGACTAAACCTATTGGCTGTTCTCCATACACAGCACATCTGAGAGTTTCTCTTTGGATGTAGAGTTATGCTGATGCAGTGGTTATATGGAAGAATTCGCTCACTCAGTCAGTTTTCTAAGATACTGAATTTGACAGGGTTAAACGACAAAGTTTGAGGCAAAGATCATAGTTGATTAGTCTGAAATCACTGAAATTAACTTTTAGATTTTATAGTGACTTGATAGGGTTATGGGATAAATGACAAATTTCTCATTGAATAGTGCTCAGTGGGCACCAGGTGACTGGTGACTTCCCTTTGTGTTGTGGTGTACCCAGTGTGTGTGTGTGCATTTATGTGTGTGTACGCCCTCTGTGTATCTATGCTGTGTGTGTATGTCCGGTGTATCTTCCCTATGTGTGTGTGTACCCAGTGTGTGTGTGTGCATTTATGTGTGTGTACGCCCTCTGTGTATCTATGCTGTGTGTGTATGTCCGGTGTATCTTCCCTATGTGTGTGTGTACCCCGTGTGAGTGTGTGTGTGTGTGTATACCCCGTGTGCATCTGCCAAACCTCCGCTCAGTTTTCCCGCCCTCCTGTGTCTATAGTTTATGGTAGTTGGACCCCTCTCCTCGTTCAGCACTCACCTGCAGCCTCTCTCTCTCCCAGGGTCCCTCCAGCCGGTGAGGATGGCCAGTGGATCCCCAGTAATCTCGGTGCTGCTCTGCACCCTACGTCTGCAGGTGGACTGGTTCGTGTGATCCCTTGTCCTCCCCATCTTAGGTCGCTGTGACTGCATATTTTGACAGTGTGGATTAAATACAAACTAGCCATCATTTGAGGAACTGGACCGTTACAGTGGCCCCTCCACCCCCCAAACCCCCCCCCTGTCCCCCCCA
Organism: Stomatorhinus walkeri; assembly: GCA_026784285.1. Taxonomy (NCBI): domain Eukaryota; kingdom Metazoa; phylum Chordata; class Actinopteri; order Osteoglossiformes; family Mormyridae; genus Stomatorhinus; species Stomatorhinus walkeri. The sequence continues at coordinate 10,842,094 of JAODUD010000039.1, read as the reverse complement.
CCAGCCTCCTCTCGGCTTGATGGTGTAGCCATGAGCTTGCCACCTCAGGCGAAGCCCAACGCGAAGAGGACCGGCAAGCGCATCACTTTCTTCCCCGAACAAGCCATGCCCATGAAGGAGCCTCTGCAGCAGCACGGTGGTGGGGGGGGCTGCTTTGGCATGCGGGCCCCAGGGTCCGAGCCGCCACGCGGTGACGTAGTCTTCGGCTCCGACAAGAATGAGCAGGCACGGGCTCACTACCAGCACGGCGTGCCTGTCAAGTGGCCCGAGCACGACCCCGGCTGGCCTCAGGGCATCCCCCGCACCTGGGGGCAGGGCATGGGCCCGTACATGGGCGTGAGCGATCCAGTGGGCCAGGTCAATTACACCAAGCCAGCCCACGAAGCAGGAACCATGCAGGTGCCGCGTAGGGCCGCTGAGAAGCAGCCGAACCCGGCTGAGGCGTACCGGGACCCGGCCAAGGCCCGAAGCCTAGAGTGGGAGCAGCAGGCGCCTGCCGCCATGCCGCCGGTCTCCTTCCCAGGCTTCCCGCAGGGCCACAAGCCCGGCGTGCTGCACGGCGCCGCTCACACTGCCTCCAACTCTAACGTGCTGCAGCCCTTCCAGCTAGCGTTCCGCCCACCGAGGCAGCACCTGACCTCTGGCTACTTTCCGGCCCATGGCGCCATGTCTAATGTGAACTACGGCGTGCATGTGAAAGAGCAGCAGCAGCAGCAACAGCTCCAGCATCTGAGGCAGCAGCAGCAGATTCAGCAGCAGCACATGCAACAACAGCAGCAGCAGCAGCAGCAGCAGCACATGCAACAGCAGCAAATGCAACAGCACATGCAACAGCAACAGCAGCAGCATTTATTGCAGCAGCAGAACCAGCAGAACTACCTGGACATGTACCCTAACGCGCACCAGACACACGCCCACCCGCACCTCCATCAGCAGGCCCCCAAGGTCATGGAGGCGGTGGGTCACCTGCAGGGGACAACCGTTCCCTTCGGCCCCGTGAATGTGGATCCCCGTGCCCAGGGGCCCCTTGCGGACCCTCGACGTCCCTGTGACATGCCTCAGCTCCAGCCTCGTCGCTCCCGCCGCCTCTCCCGGGAGGGCGATGTCCCTAGCGTGGTGCTGTGGGGCCAGGATGCCCCAGAGCAGCCGGGCCCTCGAAACGGGGCCCCGGATGGCCAGGGGGGGGCCACCGAGCCGCAGAGGCTCGGCGCCCCGACGGGGGTCATCCAGAGCACGCGCCGGAAGAGGCGGGTGTCCCAAGAGGCCAATCTGGAAACCCTGGCGCAGAAGGCATCCGAAATGCAATCCCTGCCTTCGCAGGTCGTCAAGGTAACCGCTGCTGCCCGCGCTTTCACTGTAGCACGGCAATGAAATTCACACTATGGCTTCCCGCTGAATTCAGTGGGTAAAAACTCAGCCAGCAGTAGGTTAAAGAAACTCCCCAGAGCTTCGGACGTTTGGGTGACCTGTCTTATCAGAGGATCATGCAGTCGGTATTAGTATGAAAACAATACCAGGAAATTTACAGGTCTGGCATGTGGGGTTATTCTGTTAGAACGCATTCGGAGCCGAAAATGCCGTATTTCTAAGGCTGTTTCACCACGTTAGATTCCGCATCTTCCTTGTGCAGGCCAGCTGGCTCAGTTGTGGGCATCACCACAGGAAGCGGGAGCCAGCTGCTGAGGAACCTCTTCACTCAGCCCTTCCCTCCCTCTTTTCACTGAGGGACGCTTCTGCCTTGACCAGGCGCTGCATTTTTATGGTGATTTTCTTCTCCTGGATATTTTTCAGTGGGGCCCCTCTGTCGTGATTCTTTGACGTTTTGCAGTTCGCCTGCCCCGCACTGATTTTGTGTTCCGTGGCTTCAATGCGTCATTGCACGCTACGGCACGCCATGCGCGTCAGCGGGGTTGCGCAACACGGCGGGACTAGGAGCAGGCTGCCTCGTCCGGGGTGACAGGGCCGCGAGTTCAGTCGTCAAGCTGCAGCAGGTCACGCCTTGCAAACCTGCAGCTACGGGTAGTTACTGCAGCACACAAGCATGGGTGTCGGGAGCAGGGAGTAGAATGGGGACGTGGTCCTAACAGAGCGCTGCATGCGTCGCATGCGACGGGGTGGGGGCAGGATCCAGAGCTACCGGGTGTTTTGCCGGGGCGACAACAGAGCGTGTCCACACATCTCTGCATTCCTACGATTCGGGACGGCAGCAAGCCCTGCATGCGGGAACGCCCTTGGGGCTGGGCAGGTTCCACTACAGGGAAGGGGAGATGCGTCGCATTCCAGAGCGCAAGAGGTCTGCCTCCTGCTGGTGAAGGCACCTCCATCAGAGGAAGGCTGTCTAAACATGCAGCTTGCTCCACACCCGTCCTCTTCTCGGCAGCCAAGTACAAATCTGTCTTCTTTTCTTTTGGACTGTAGCTTGAATAAAGGAGAGGAGGAAGGGATGTTTATTACACACATTCAGATCGCCGTGTTTAGCGGCATGGCCGACCTGTCATACTTCTCTCTGCCAGCAGGAGGAGCACCTGAAAGCCCATGATGGCCAAGAGTCCGGTGAAGGGGAAGGCCAAGGTGTCAAACGTGCTCGTGATGACAGCCTGCTGCCACTGGTGATTCCCGTGTCTGTGCCAGTGCGGCAGACTGAGCTAGAACTGTGCTCCGGGCCAGGACATGGCCAGACCGGCTGGAGCATCCCCCGGTCGGGGCAGCAGGACCCTACGCAACCGGAACACAAGGCCTCCGTCATCGTGACACGACGCCGGTCGCTGAGGAACTCCCTGTCAGACAGCTCTGCCCAGGTGGGTCTCGTTCTGCATCATGGGAATTGTATGGCTGGACTTTTCCTTTGGTAAGACGCTTGACTTTGTAAAGAGGAAAACTCTGCTTGATATCATAACTCCATTTGCTCGGATCTTTGGGTCTTACCACTTCACAAAAACATTGTGGATGAGAATCTGCACCTGAGGCAAATGGCACCAAAATAGAAACAGCAGCAATAGGTGAAAGAGGACAGAATGGGATGTTTGCAGATGCCACCTTATAAACACAGCCATCTGAAATCTGAAAGTGTCTTTTTCAAACTTTCCATGTCAATGATTCTCCTACTAGACGCAGGATGATTTTCTAACTGTGAAATTTATTGTGGGGGATTTTAATTAACGTTGGGCTTCTCATAAGGATGTCTTGGAGAGTTGGGGAGAATGTGTGGGTTTAGGGTTCAGTGGTGTTATAGCAGTATTTTCATCATGTAATGCTGTGTGTTTTTGGCAAAATCTATCATGGGAGAATTTAAACGTGTAACTTAGCCCTAGTGATGTGAAAGATCGCAAGTCTTAGATTTTTTTTAGAGCTGGGGCAAGTGTGTAGGGTAGGCTTTGGTAGTATTAAGATTTACTGCGGAATTCCTTATTGAACGCCCCCCTTGTATGGATGGTATGAAAAATTCAAATACAGCCCAAGTATAGTGCAGGGCGGTATTAATACTACAGCGATTTTTTTTTACTAGACTTTGATTTTCACAAGTTTGCGAGCTGGTACCTTATACAGATTTTATGTACACCCCACTGTGCTTGTGGGCAGTTATTCCAGCAACTGCAGCTTGTGTGCAGTGAGATACAATGTAAGCAGCAGTAACATTTGGTCTCAGAAGAAAATCACAGTGGGCTCTGTATCTGTCTGTATGACATTACATAGTATTTCTCAGTTATCATAGGTGTGTCTGGTACAGTTTCCTACTGTTATGTACAAGAAGGTGTTTGATTATAGTGCAGATCTATATTGTATAGTTAGACTTCTGCGTCCAAGCAGAAGCAATATAATAATATCTAATTGGTGGAAATTGGCGTCTAAGTGTGATGTGCAATAAATGAATATGTGTAGATACAGAATTGTGTGTCGTAACTAGGACTCACAACATTCAAATAAAAACACATTTATTGGCTTTTGTTTTTCCATTTCATCCATGCAGTACTTCTAGAAATTGTACAAATTGGAGGATGTGGGGAGAGTAAGGATTAGGGACGGAGTGTTTGGAAGACGTCATTGTTCTCATAGCAACTTTCCTAGTTAGCTTGTAGATTTTGGCTCTCTGGTTACTACATATTTATGTTTACTGTGCATTGTGGGAATTTTTCCCCAATAATGAAACCGTGTGCCCCTCCAATGCTGAAAGATTAGACTGTCTGTCCATCACCCCCGGTTGCAGGATGAGGGGGGTAAAGACGACGACGGCAAATCAGTGCGGTGGAAACGACGGCCACGCCCTGAGCCACTCTTCATCCCGCCACCCAAGCCCAGCTCACTGATCGCGCCGCCGGCCTACCACAACATCACGTCGTACCAGAGCCACCTGCGCTCGCCGGTGCGGCTGGCCGACAGTGCCATGATTATCCCGCCGTACACGCCGCCGCCCATCTTGAGCCCCGTGCGAGAGGGCTCCGGCCTCTACTTCTCCACCATCCTGTCCTCTGTCGCCGCCAGCAGCCAGGGCCTACCACCGCCCCCCACGCCCAAGACCTCCACTCGTAGCCTGCTGCGCTCCAGTGAGTATGCCCCCCCCCCGGAATGGAGAATCTTTGTTGTCGTTTGTCTTGTCTTGCTCATAAACACATGACCCCATCTTATCAATTTGTTTGCTTTATGCTTGCAGCCAGTTCAGATATAACACCCCCAATCCTCCCGGTCATGGGAGAGGCCACTCCTGTCAGCATTGAGCCGTGAGTACCCCTCTACCTGACCCTTACTTAGCCATACCAACTTGCCATTTCTCCTCCATGCCTGAGGGGGCAGCATTTAGTCCTTGGTTTCTGACCAAAGCGGCAAAGAATGCATTGGCCTTCACGACCCAGATTGTTTGTTTTTTCTTTTCCTCATTTGTCTTATCTGCTCGCATTAAAACTTCCTTCTGTAACGTAAGAAATGAAGGACGAGGTTTTCCCCTCACGTCAGGTCTTCTGGATAAACAATATTTTTACATGAATGTTATGTGAAGGTTGACTTTGAATGGTTAAAACGTTTTCATTGACATATCTGTTTTGTGTGTTTCCCTTTTAACTGAGACGGTCCACTATCAGTTAACAGATGACAGTACTCTTCTGATGTTGTTAAAGGGTTTAAACTGGACAGTTTGTCATTAACAGAGGAGAATAGTCAGAAGCTGTTCTGCATCACATAGTACGTCAGACCAAGAGTCCAGCTTGCGGTATGTGACCCTCAGCCAGAGCTTGTGCAGAGACTGTATCTCTCTGCCTCTCTTAATAGGCGGATAAACATCGGTCAGCAGTACCAGGCGGACATACCGGCACTGCTGGACCGTTCTGTTGCACAGCAGGACATGCATCTGGCCGACCTCGTGTGGCTCCCAGTACCGGAGCTGGAATCGACACCTTCACTGCCGGAGCGTGGTAACTATCTCGCCACACCTTACGGACATTTTAAACATGTCTGCACTTAACGGGCTGTTCTTTTTAAAAGCTTACATCATTCTTCTCTGACCCCCCGACACCCCTGCCCCCTCTGCAGTGAATGACCTCATGAATCTGGCCTGCTCCAGTGCTGTGAGTGGGGGTGGGACAAATCAGGAGCTGGCAATGCACTGCCTGCACGAGTGCAAAGGAGACGTCCTGGTGAGCAGTGCATGCTGGGACATTTTGAGAACCTGAAAGCAGTCCAACTCTCTCAAGCACCACATGTACATGGACAGCAGGGCACTGGGGGTCCTCTAGGGAGGCTCCAGTGGGCATCATTGGGGCACCAGGGTGGCTCTAGGGGGACTCTGGAGGGGTCTAGGGGAGCTTTTCATGTTCCAGCTCTTGGGAAATCCCCCTTGTGTTTTCACGTGTCCCTGGGCGGCCTGAGTGTCCTATAACCTGGATTAGACCGGTCAGCTCAGAGCCGTCTGATCTGGCTGTGACGGCACTGTGGATCTGTAACGGGTATGATCCCGGTTTAACCTCAGCGGCTCAGTGGCTAATCCTGGCAGCCATCGTCTTACATGCCTGAACCAGAGCTATACTCCTCACGCATTTTTCTCCGAATGCCACCTGTCATGTCTGTGGGGAAAAGGGAGGGCTGGGGGTGGGCCCGCTATGAGCTAAAAGAACCGCCAGTCTCCTGGGTTGGTTATAAACCTCATCATGCAGGATCCCAATAATTTTTACAGAACAGATCCAGAGAAATGAGTATGGGTTCATAGTGTTCAGCCTGTGTTCAGCCTGTGTTCAGCCTGTGTTCAGCCTGTGTTCAGCCTGTGTTCAGCCTGTGTTCAGCCTGTGTTCAGCCTGTTCCCCTCCCCTTTTCCTTGTCGCATATGGTGATGTAGGCTGCTGTTGTCAAGCCGACCTTGTCATCCATTATCCCCTGCGTTTTTCTCTTATTGCTGCGTCAATCTGCCTTTGCTTTTCAGAGAGCTGTGGAGCTCCTGCTTCTGAAGAATCCCATTTTCTCCAAGCCGCACCCGCTGGGAGACTATCACTACTCAGGTGGGCCGCCTGGTCACACGCCGGCAAACACACACCCACGCACGCGCACACACCCACGCACACGCACACACCCACGCGCTCATCTGGGGCTGCAGGCTCATAATCTCACGCGCGCGGAATGTGGGCACGAGGCTTCGCTCTGCACACTGAACACTCTTCCTCCGTATATCTATGCGTGTGTCTCTCCCTCAGGGTCAGACCTGTGGACACCAGCAGAAAGAGGCTTCTTCAACAAGGGCATTACCGCCTATAAGAAGGACTTCTTTGTGGTCCAGAAGCTGGTGTGTGAAAACCCTGGGGATGAGGTGGGGGGGGGGCTGCTGTACTTAATGGTTCAGTGTGTTTCAAACCCCCTGACAGCATCAGAAGTGTGCCGTGTGGAGAGTTACACCCAAGTGCTTGTGTGCATGTAATCCCCTCCCTGCCCCCCCCCACCCCACAGGTGCGCACTAAAACCGTGGCCCAGTGTGTCGAGTTCTACTACACCTACAAGAAGCAGGTGAAGCTCGGCCGTAATGGCGTCCTCATTTATGGGGAGGCGGAGCCTGGGGAGCCCCGGGCCTCGGACGCAGAGGTGGATGTCAAGGTGACGGGGGGGGGGGGGGGGGGGGGGGGGGGGGGGGGGGGGGGGGGGGGGGGGGGGGGGGGGGGGGGGGGGGGGG
>JAODUD010000039.1:10810543-10833464 GCA_026784285.1 Stomatorhinus walkeri | reverse complement strand
CCTTAATGTAAGCTGCACATAAGTGGTCCTTATATTGTTTTAAAGCTATTGTCCAGGTAGATTGAAGAAATAATATGAGGCATGTGTCTGCCACTGATTCATGGCCGTGATCCCGCGTCGTTTCTCCAGGAGGAAGTGCGGAAGGAGCCCCCCCAGGTCAGACAGCCCCCCCAGCCACCGCCAGCTGTCGCCTCACGGCCGAAGAGCGTGGCAGCCCCCACAGGAAAGGCCCCACTGGACCAGGAGGGCACGTTCCCCTGCAAGAAGTGTGGCAGGTGAGTGTTCCCCCAAGACCTGAGCTGAGCCTCTAATCTCTCAGGACTCTAAAAATTAGGATATATCACAGAGAAAAATAAAATCCTTCACTGGTATTAATAGTATATTTGAAGTAGATTTTCATGTGTTTACAATAAGTTCGTTTAGGTTTTAGAAACTGGTCAGTTTGTAATGAACTTGTTAATAAATTTGGATTATTTGGTATAAAGAAATATGTATAATTGTCACTGGATCATAATCCAAGTATGTTATTTAGTTATTCAGTACAAATCTCTAAATATTTAGCTGCGGGGAGTAGAAGGTGTCAGTCTTTTGTCCAAGGAGCGTGTAGAACTGCAGAATCAGGAGTACACTGCACGCTCACCGTGTTACGCACTGCTTCAGAAGCTTTTGGTCAGCCTGGAGGTAGAGGAGAAGCTCCAACTCCGCATGCTTGGCAGGCGCTGTGGGCTGCTCTGTGCCTGCTGTTATTGGACCTCAGTTGCTGGGTGGTTCCCCGTCCCGGCCAAAGTCCGGTCCTGTGGCCTGCCTTGTCGATCCAGCAGTGCAGGAATAGAATGTCGTTTTCCTTTCATTAGCAGTAAACAGAACCCAAACCCTGACGAGAAATAGTGCTCTTTGCTGGACACGGGAAGCACAGAGACGGGAATAGAGCACTGGCGGGACACACTGGCCACACTGACTGGGAGCACTGTTATTACCAGCTGTTGCCTAGCAATAGAAACGCACCTCAGGTGGAAAACAGCGCACCCCAGTGGCTGCTGGATGAGTGTGCGGGCCAGTTTTGGAACTTTTAGTGCTCCCAATTGCCACCTGTAGGCAGGTTTTGTGAATATAATCACCTGCCGATTCAGTGGTAGATCACGTCACATGTTCGTCACATGCTGCTGCATGACTCCGCCCCCAGGGTTTTCTTCAAGGTAAAGAGCCGCAGTGCCCACATGAAGAGCCACGCCGAGCAAGAGAAGAAGGCGGCGGCACTGCGCCAGAAGGAGGCTGAGGAGCGGGCGGCAGCCCAGGCGGCGGCGGCCGCGGCGGCAGTGGCGGCGGCGGCCCGGCAGAACGGCGCGAGGGATGGCACCGAGGTCAGCAGCACCGAGGAGTCGTCGGAGGAGGGCGAGGACGAAGAGGACGAGGACTGGCACTGAAATGTCCCGACACCGCCCCTCCCGTCTGTGCTGTCCAGAGACTCCGTGCCATGCAGGTTCACAGTCTCCGCCCACCGCCACAGGACTCCGCCCACCGCCACAGGACTCCGCCCACCGCCACAGGACTCCGCCCATGCCGACATGCTTTTGGGGGTCAGCTGTGCTCCTGCGGTTCCACTCTCATCTGGGGGAAGCCGTTTCAGGAGCCGGTTTTTGGGGATAGCAGCCATTATCATTGGGGTTAAAAGACTGGTGCACACATGTGTGTGTGTACTCTCCCAGAATTTGGAGGTATGTGCAGTGAAACCCCTGACATGATCTCTGATGCAGCACAAATATTATACTGGAGGCTGGAGTGCCGGTCAGGGAGACCCAACCAGATGGTGGAATGTGTGTGTTTGTGTGTGTGCGTGTGCACGTGCGCGCGTGCGTGTACTTGCATGTGCACACGCATGCAAGTGTCTTCTAACATTTTTTAACGAACCATTGATGAACAGGACCTGGTCATATGGTATATTTTACAGACCGCAGTGGTAATGCACCTTCACAGACCTGCCAGAACAGGGTGAGCTGTTTTTGTGCCGAAGTTTGTGTTTTGGGATTATTTAGTTTTTTTCCTCACTGTAGATGCCTTGGATGTTTTTGATGCTTTTATATTTGCGAGACAATCCATTTTATTCTGCTCTTTTGTATTGAAAAATTTGCTATTATTATTATTATTATTAATATAAATATTATTATTGTTATTGTTGTATATTCTCCAGTGTAATGATACTGTTATTGAAATTGGTGTCTACTTTACATTCAAGTTCTCTCTTTCAATGAACTGTTAAAACTTTGAGAAAACTGTGACGTTTGATCAGATTTCTCTGGAAAACAGGAAAGAACAAATGTGTTTCCCATGTGCAATACTGTGTAAACTACACAGTCTCCACCTCTCCTGTTCTCTCCTCGCCTTAAGTCGCTGGATAACATTATTCAAACAAATGCCGCTTAGTAATGCAGAACGATGCTGACAATCAAGAAATCCAAACTGATTTCTCAGGGTCTGTCGGGTTTTTTATTTTTTGTGCATTTTAGATGCAATGTTTACATCTGGCTTCGCCTCTTCCTGTCTTTCTTATAGCACCAATAATGATGTCTGTATATGTGCATGTGTGTCTCATTCAGCAGAATCCTTCTGCTGAAGTTCCCATCAGCTATGGGAGGAGGTGTGATTTTGTATTTCTGTTTGTTTAAATATTTTATTATGGATGCATAATGATCAAGAATCTAACTTCACAAATGCAAAGCTAAAACGCTACTGTCACTCTGTACAGTCTAAGGGAATTTTAAAACGAAGGGTTATATACATAATGTATGTACAAATATATAAAAATTATATAGCCACATTTTCTATATTATTTTGATGAGTTACGATACACTAAAGGAAAAAAAAAGTATTGCGTGCTTTTGCTATAGTAACTTATTTGATTTCTTAAAATGTTTTTGAATTGTGATGAACATTTTTGATTAAAATTCATGACTCTTGTAAGTGGAACATGACTTTTGCTTTAAATCAGCCAAATGTGAAAGCAGTTATTCCCCTATAAATACTTTTTCCCCCCAGAGTGCAATCTCTTAGCATTAGTTAACTCCATATTGTTTATGTGAATTTGCTGTTAAACAATTGTCCAGCAGGTGGCACCATTGCTGCACTAGTTCACCTTCCAACTTCCTCCCACTAAGGGCCATGTGGATCTATAGTGTGGTCACCACATGTGTTATCTAGTATTACAAAACCTTATCGGTGTAAATTGATTTATGCTGATGAATTTATCCTGTTTCTGTTTAAAGCCATTATTGAGTTACAGAAAAACAGCTTTTGTCACCTTTGCTCTACAAATGTAGACAAACATTTGGTAGATGTTGCATTTGTTATTCAACTAGATGCATATTACTTAGCTGAACAAAAGATATGTTTATTAAATGTAGTCTAGTTGATAGTGAATCCTGGTGCCTACAGAGATGTCATTTCTGCCATTCTATATCTACAGGCTTTGGAAGACATACTCACTCTAGCAATTTGTATCCAGTACAACACAAAAGCAACAAATGATTGATTGTACACTAGCTTAGGTAGCGAAGTCAGGCACACAACTCACGGGGTCCTGTTGGTGCCCTCATGCAGGACATGCTGCTTCCGGGGTTCTGGCATTGTGCATCTCTACGGTGATCTGACTGGTTGTCATGGGGACCACCACACTCCAGTTTCTATGCTTCACTCCACTAATTTTTCACTCCCTTTTGTTTTGGCTCAGTTTGCTCGCAGAAGGCTCTATCTTCAGTGCGATCCAACAGGCTTTGGGGTTCTACTGGGTGAAGGGGGGGGGGGGGTGCATCCTAGCTCCATGTGGAATGTGGGGGCCCTGACAGGAGGGCTCTGGCTGCTTTGGGTCTCAGTGCTCTTCGTTGAGTGAGTATGTTATTTGAGCTCCAGCTCTAGGGCCATTCCTACTGGTATATATGAGCATTGGACAACCCTGATGAGTATTAGTGGTTTGAAGATGGATGGGTGGATTAGCTTAGTCTAACCTTCAACCAACCTGCTGCTTGAAAACTGATTTTAAATGTACTTATAATGCATGCAGTGTTTTTTTTTTTTGCCTCATTCTTCCATCCAGCTTTCATTCATCCATCTCCAATAAGGACTTATCCAGTGATCTTGGGCCCTATCCCAGCATGCCTAGGGAACAAGGCTGGAGAGCAATTATTTGTCTTCCATAACTGCACCTTAGAAGGGATGCCAGACATCCACAGTCATATACTGTATATATAAATTTGAGGTTTTTGCCCAGATCTGTGCACATCATTTCCTGCTGTCCACTGCCACTCCTTGTCCTCACTCCCCCACTGTAGATCTAGTGTTAGTCTACAAATAATTGTCCATATATTCTGTTGAACTGTCTGCCTACATGAGCAGTGAGTGAGTGATTGCTCTACGCGTGCGTCTATGTTCCAGGTTAACCTCTCCCTCTTACTCTCTGGCTGGATAGCACTCCCTGAAGCCCCACTTGGCCCTAATAGCAGTGCTAAAGATCTTCCCCAGTAGCTTTTTTCTATGTGTATGGGATGTTAAAGTGGCCGGTCACCGTTCCTCATGTTAAAAGACGGTCCATTCACGGAGGGGAAGGCTTTTCGTCCTACAGTGAAACGACGTGATCTTAATTAGTTCCTGACTGGGTCTCGTAAAATCTGCAGGGAGCGTTTAGGCAGTTCAACTGTTCCATGTGTTGTTTTGAAAGGCCAAAATATGATAAAATGAGTTTCTGAGAAAATGGATGGAAAGTAATGGTGTAAAAAGGCAGTACTTTGGTGAATTGGCAGTCTGTATAGTCCAGAGTCACTCTGACAAATAATGTAGCAGCATGAAGTGAAATCCAGATGGATATTTGGCTGCAATAATTTTAAGAATCCCTCTCATCATAAACAGGGCACCTGAGCTAATAAATATCAGAATCGCTCGTGTAATTTTTAATTAAATATAAGATTCAGCTGGTGTGACTTGTTCCCTTTTGCCATTTTCTGGTTTGAGTCACTGAATTTAAATGAGGAGATTTGCAGAGATAATGGATATGGAAAACTTTACTGTATTCTGTCATTCCCCGGTTCTCGTGTGGGTATCTGTGATCCCCTTGTGGGTTTTTTGTGTAAATGCCTTGTTGCTGGGTTCTATCCTACCTCTGCCGTCTTCCCCAGCTTCTCTTCAGACCGCTGGATTTTATGGGATTACAAAGAATTTATACGTGACTTTTGCACCACGGTTAAAAGCTATATACTGTATGTGCTTCGCCCGTCCTCCTGAATGCTGAGCCCTCTTTGTAGGTCGTTCCACATACATGGCTGCCAAGACGAGAGACTTATAAGGCACCCCCCCTCCCGAGTTTAAAAGTGAAAAACGATCTTGCCAGTGAAATTTTCATTAAACCATTAAACGTGAGCGCTCCCGAAATCTTGTCTTGCTGTCTTAATGCAACTTTATCCCTTTGTGGCTGTGTGGCCAACAGTCTGGGAGACCATATGATATATAGGTTGTTGAAAATGTGAATGAAATACTTATAATAAAATGACATTTGCGTACAACTAAATGTAGCCAATCCATACCTTAACCAAGTTGCAGTTGTATATCTGCCCTTTAGATGCCCAGTTAATATTTTAATCTAAAGCACTCTTTAGACCTGCTGGGGACTCATCACTGAACAGTTTCTCAGTTTATGACCAAAAACTGTGACACCAGATGTTTGTATCCGTTGAATTATTTTCACTTAATGGCCAGAGAATAAACAAACAGTTATCAAACCTCTAAACAAAAATGTTCTTTATAGAACAATAACCTGAGCCTGGTCTGTTTATTACCAACAAGCTTTTATTGCTGAAGGATTCTGGTTCACGCTGACAGACCATCTGCAGTCAGGGTGCCGGAACACTGCATGATCCCGTGTTGCGTGCTTACTGGACCGGCCATGAAGTCTGCAGGCTGCCCAGGACTACCAATGAATACCGGCATTGGCCTGGTGCTCGAACAGCAGCGGTGAGCTCAGCCAAAGGCGTGTTGCCAAGCGACGGATCCCCATAAGCTCTCAGATCTGTCAGTCCTTGGTGGTCCTACTGGTCATTACAAGAAACTCATACTAAAATAGGAGCCTCACATTAAAAATCTCAGGTTTTAATGTCTCTGAATACCTCCTGTGATTCATCCCCTCAAGTCCATAAACAAACTATATTCTGCATAGATCTCTGCATAGCACTTCAGTTCCAGCGAATCATAGTCCTTTGTAACTGTTTGGAATATCGGGTGATTTGTTTGAGTCACGTGACGAGTAGGTATCATACATTGGTTCCTTCGTCCTACCGTTCCGTCGTCTTTTCTCCGACTTCCAGATGTTCTCCCACCACCCCCTCCCAATCTGTTCCACCGATGACACAGACATGTTGCCTCCCTAAAGAGGAGGTTCCAGCCCTTCGGTCCTGCTGGTCCATGCCTGCAGTATCGCTGTGGTGTGAGAGTGGGGTGGGTGCCCATCTGCTCCACTCTTAGAACACACAGCTGCCCTGCTGCAGAAACGAGGCAGATGGCCAGTTTCTTCAAAATGTTCTGAAATCTCAGCCTGGCTCAGAGTTATATAGTGCAGAAATATTGCACATCGTCAGTAGAATCTGCAGGGCTCGTGACGGGATCAATGCCTTCAGTTTTATGGTACCATGTTGCTGCTTTTGAGTGGGTGATAATGCTGAACTGAATAGGCGTAAGGTAATAGGATTCCATTCTTCTAATTACATTACTGCTGCGAATAGGCTTTTTATCATTGTTTCTTGTATGTAAAATGTTGCATCTATGTACATTGTATTCAAATATCCCAATGGTGGTTTCCCCAGTTTCTCTAAATTATATAAAATCAGAAATGCAAAAAAAGATTCTTGTGCTCACCTTATTGTGATGAGGCTGTGAGATTACCTGCATTTGGTTGAATTTTGGCTTTGGTTTGCAGTGAGAATTGCACTCGGCACATTAACATGGAGTTTCCATATAAATGAAGGAAAGCGCTGAGTTTTACATGCCGACGGTTGGCATGGCAGCGCCGTGTGGCAGCGAGGACCTTTCCCAGGCTGGCACCGGGACAGTGCGAGAGCTGTGTGGTCGTCTGTTCTGTTGGGCCTTGTTTTGGTCTGTTACTATGACGTCCACTGTCCAAAGACAACAGCTAATACCGGAATGAATGTTATGCATTCTTTAGAGGAAAATAAAACAGGAAGAGGAAATGGGGAAGTACCAAGCCCTTAAGGGAAAACATAATTTAGCTAAATCAAGGGTTACAGCTAGTAAAACTAAACTACATCCTCTCTTCAGAGAAAAACCACTTTACCCATGTACCACCCTTTTTGATTATTATTGTTTTTGTGGATTTTATTATGAAGTTTTATCCATAATTGAATTTTTCCTGTTAAGTGCTTATATTCACTTTACGACTATTTTAAACTGATTTTAAAGTCTTGTGACTGGGTGAAAATAGGTACCTTATCCAGGAACAAACTAAGCAACACAGTTTGCTATAATCGTAAAATCTGTGTGGAGTCTGTCATTCTCTACTCAGTATATAAAAAACAATGAAATCGGAATCAGACTCCTACAATGAGAGAAACTGTTTTCCCGTTACTATAAAATGATTTCTGGAATTAATTATGTTTCCAGCTATTGACTGAATGACCGTAAGTTCCGGCAGTAGGAACCGCAGCTAAAGAAAATGCCACAAAATTGCGCCACCTGTGGTGAAAGTAAAATCTTTCTTTTCTCAATTCTTAAAGCAGCTGTGATATGAATTATATCACCGTTGATGTATGACCGGATCTGTTTTGGGCTTCTATTGTCCTTCTGCCTTTTGGAAATACTGAAAGGGAGAGGTCTCATTTCCATCTGTATTAAAAGCATAAAGAAGCATCAATGTCATGTGTCTTTTCACCCCGGAGAACTTCCAAGGAGCATTGGGCGACTGCTCTGTTCCATTCCAGAGAAATATCAAATCTACAACCAGACTAACTGGGCTGATTACAGAAGGGGACCTCAGCCAATCAGCCCAAACTACCAGATGACAATACGTGAATAAAGACGTCTACATCATCAGTCTCTGTTGGATGTCGCAGCGACAGGCTGGACTGCTGTACTTTGGCTTGAACGAGCAGGTTAGTAAGTAAGAGTGTAAGAGGAACCATTCGAAATTCAAGACGTTTTATTCAAAACAATAAAATAAAATAATGGAAATTTGACTATAGGTGCAAAGCTCAGGAAAACTATCCTGAAATATCAGGATATGTTTGGACCGCTTGAAGCCATTATTTCATATTAATATAAGGTAGTGGGCTTCCAAAAAGGAGGACATTTAGTTTGAGGTTTGGATTTGCTAGAATGCTGCCTTCTGTCAGTTTCAAATAATCCAGTCTCTCCAAGGTAATCTGCAGGAATGAAAAAAAAAAACCTTCCATCAACGTTAATGTCACAATGTTGTGTATGAAGTGTCTGTACAGGAAGGAAGCAAATCTGGAGGAGCAACATTTATCTTTCATTGCCGATTTCCTGTGCAATTACACTGCCTTTCAGGCTGTTTTATATTTATCTGTTTGGAGAAAATTCACACCCCAGACAATACTGCTGGACAAAGGTTAACTTAGACCTGCATGATGTTGTGTGCATGTGGATAAAGTTGAGAGCAGAAAAATGTAAGCTAGCTCTTTTTAAAGTTACCAAAAGCAAAAAAGGCGCCCTAAAGTTAGCCTATCAATAACTGAGGCTTCCATGAGGCACTTGGACACCTGCTTAAGCATGGCCTTGTTTGCCTTGTTTTCATGCAGCGTTTCACATTTTACAGTTAAGCCCCTCATGCTCACCATGGCTACGCTTCACTTGAACGTGTGGCTTTCAGTTCCTCCTCGGCCAAATCCTGTGGGAAGGAAAAGACTTAAGTAGCTCACAAGATGGCCACATTCGTGAAAGGCACAAATGTCCTGGGATTCAGTGGGAAGGGCCACGCCAATGAAGAATGCAGAGCTTCTAATCTGATTTTAAGGCAACAGACTTTCCGTCTGAGGGACACGTGACGGCTGCCCAGTACGCTGTGGCAACTGTTACCATGGCAACTGTTACTGTGACATAATGTTTCCACACATTTTATATCCAAAGTCCTTTTATGGTCAGACCTCAAAAACAAAACACTATAGGCCCAGCTCAAGATAACTGGGTGCTGTGGGATTGGTCGTAACTCTTCTCTTTGTTGACACCCATTGGTCAATAAATAAATCACATTAAAATGGCTCAGTGACTGAACTGGACACTGGCCACATGAGATTTCCCTAATGGCTAACAGGCCTTAGCTTCAATGATAGGAATAATAGGGGGATCACACAGACACCCACCGAGGATCAGGATCTGGGGGCAGATTCAGGTTATTAACAAAGCCCATCTGTCCTGGTGGATGCCCGTGTTGGAGCAAATAGAGTTATAGATGCACAATATTGGGGGAAAAAAATTATGCCACAGGTATGTCACAGCCTGTCCTCATGACAGTAGGTAATGAGGTCACGCTCCATCCTCCTGTCTGTTGTTGGGGAGAGCAGTGGTTCCATCCCATTGATCTTTCAGCACCACTGTGCAGCGTGTGATACCACCTGGATGTGGTAGGTTTAAGCTCCCAAATGTGGGTCTCATTGCACCTCCAGTTGTGTAGTTTTACTACATGTGTAAAAGTGTAGTTACTCACCTTTGGGTCCAAAAAGGGCAGAGTAGCAAGGGTTGTTGCAGTAAGGCTTTCCATTGTGCTAGAAAAGAACAACACTGAAATGTCATGAATGCTCTATTATCCATCCATCCATCCATTCATCCATCCATCCTCCATGGCCTCTTATCCAGCCGAGGGTGACAGTGCTTATAACGTTCTACTGTCAAATGTACTTAAAACATGGGCCTTTTTCCAAAGTCAACTTTTTAGTTGCTATTCTAAGCCAGTGGGTCTGCAGGAGAAAAGACTGATGCCCACCTTCATGGTGAGATGAAACAAGGCGACAGCCACCACCGATGTCACCCTGTCACACTGCTGAAGAGAGTCAACAGCAAGGTGTCTGAGGATTTATTGTGCGGCCCCCCACCCCCATCACCCACCTCAGAGTGTGAGCCAGCGGACAGGGTCTTGTTGCACTTCTCGCACTTCAGGCATGGCCTATGCCAGTCCTTCCCCAGGGAGGTTACCCTTTCGGCTGAGGGATTATGGGAGAGCGGGCAAGTGAGAAAGAGAGAAAAAGACCGTGGGTTTGAGCATAAGCACATGCATAGTCCCACCCTGATCCACCTGATCGGCCCTCTTACAGTGCAGGCTCACTGCAGTTACAGAACCAGGCTTTCCTTTTCTAAAGCACGTAACTTCTAATGTTTCACTTCAATATTGCACTTAGAAATCTAATTAAAGTTAAAAGCCATTCCCAGAAAACACAAGCATGGTGTGACCTAGAAATCTCTCTGGAAGTTAAAGGGCTTCTTTACATCTGTCTCTTGGCTTTGTGGTGCAGCATGTCATTTATGCAGTGCAATATTTCTGGGTGTGGTCCCTGGTCAGGGGAGCGGCCCAGAGAAGGTATGTCCGGCTGTAAAAATGATAAACGTAACGCAATATTAGATTAATGATGTGGTTACAGTTATCTGACATTTTATTTTAAAAAACTATTCATATTTATCTAGATTTTATTTAGTATTTTTCAGTTTTCCTGTTACATAGTGTGTGTGTGTGTGTGTGTTACTAAAGAAATTCATGTCATGCAACGTTATAGGTACAATAAATTGGTCTTGACTTGGATGTCCTCACAGCTAAACTCTTCATAAGCTGGAGCATCGATTAGCTCTTGGTAAATGAATAACCAGTTTTCATGGACATCTGAATGAAATCTAGAGACTAATAGCTGGATATCTTGGACATGCCGTCCCCTATCTTATACCTGGCTTTTCATTGTGGGACACCCCAGGCTCCCTCCAGCTTGTAGCATGTAGACTTTCTGGCTGACTGAAAATCAACTCATCTACGCCTACAACCCTCTACTGGATAAGCTCTGGGTGACTGAATGAAGTCATCTGAAAATCTGAAAGATTTATGTGTTCAATGCCATTATACAGCTTTTACAGCCAGAAATATGTGGAGATGCCTTAGCTAGAGACTGACGCCCTTCCCGCACCCAATCCCCTTGCTCTGATGGAATTTGTGACGCACAGAGATCACCCCAATAGCAGCATCTTTGAGTATCACCAGTTCTGTTTATACCCTTCACCTGCCATTAGAACCTGTACATAATGCCCTCTGCCGGTACTACTTAGTGTATCAACAGGTTCCAAAAGCTGATCAAGTACCACGACAGTTTTTAGTATTGCACTGAATCGAAAAGCAAAACGATCCGAAAGTTTAAACACACCCAGTAACTCCGGATTAATGTTCTATCTAATAAATAAATCCTGCGAGGCTGCGTTAATTGCACGTTTATCTCGGTTTAGAGACATTTGATAGAAGGCTTATAGATCTTGACGACTATGATGATGACTTTATTAATGACTATCTTCCGTCATTTACCTGCGGAACGGCCATAAAGTTGTTCATATCCGTCACGATAGATGTGTTTGAGATTTACTGCGTTTCACGATGGAAAGACCTTTGAATTTTTTCTTGGAAAACGGTGCGATAACGCAAAAGCGGCAGAGCTGCATGCCGCTCCTTACTTCGGAAATAGGCGGTGGTGAATTTTCTTATGAACAATAATTCATTTTTTCAGCATTCTGCTCCAAACTAATGAAAAAAAACAACTTTTGCATTTATATGTTATATTATAAAATCTGTATGATTGTATTTTTGGTTATTTACATTTTTCTCTCGAGGACAGATGTTTCCAAACCCCATCAAACTCATCCTCCGTAGACACTAGGTAGATTTCAATTTATTAATGATTTTTTTCCCAGAACAATTTGAGAGCTTTTTTTTACAATTTTTTTTGTAAAACAATTTTATTACGACGCAAATAAGTCAGATTCTTTCATAAATGTATTTATGCTTATTTAAACCACATATAGCTACTTAAGACATAGTAAGCATAGTAGCCAAAATTTCAGGCATTATTATTAAATGCAATCAATTACTATGGTGTAAATATTATTTATGTGATAAATACATACAGAAAATGTAGAAAATATAGATGAGCTTACCAAAGTAGACTTCCTTTTCGCATTTGGGGCACTTAGGCATGTTTGTAGGGTTTTCCAAAGAGATAGAAGTTCTCCTTTGATTTAAACGAACAGGAAGCTACTCGTCAGTACAACCTGTGTAACTGCGGGGGCTCCAGCGAAACTCTAAGAATGACTGTGCGGAGCAAGGGATAATGCTTATTTATAGGCTATCGCTAAGGGCTGTCAGTAGGAAGCAAGAGGAAAACCCAAACTGTGTGTGTGTGTGTGTGTGTAGGTGTGTGTGTGTGCGTGTACTCGCGTTATCTTTATATTGTGAAACTTTGTGAAAAAGTTTGGAAACTTTTTAATATAAACTTTTTGAGGACGCTCCTATGAGATACATGTATGTTTTCTACGTAAGAGATATTTAACTAAAAACTATAACAGCGGGCAAAAAATAGGTCAACGTCATATGCTTATTAGTTTAGAATGGATGGAGTTATGAATATAATTACTTTATGTCATATTAAAACTTATAAGACATTATACATTGCAGTGAGAGTAAACCCCCCTGCTTGTTCTGTGATTTCCATAAAGTGTATCTCAGAAAATCCCTCCTGGGATTTTTATGCGCCACGGAGTTTACAGAAAATGGTGCGATAAATAAGAAAAATGAGCAGCGGTGGCAGTTAATTTGCTAAGAACACCTGGTCGCTAAGTGAATTCAGAGGAGAATGGCCAGACTGGCTAGGGCTAACAGAAAGACCACAACTGCAAAAACAGCTCAATACAGAAAAGAAAGACCCTTCTGAACCCAGAGAAAAGGGGAGCCTGCCTGATACTGTAGTGTGTTGTCTGCTGAATATGTATGTATGTTTGTATGTATGTATGTTTGTATGAATGAATGTGTCATGCTTTAGTTATCACAGGCTTTACAGATCTGCACTGGCCATTCATATGCAATATACTTAATTTAAAATTTAAATATCAGACTGTGTCATTTTGGGGTCTGTGATCACATGAAAATAACACTCATGGTGGTGTGACATCATTACACAGTACAGGGCTGAGCAGAGAAAGATAAAAAAAAAACTCAGGAGGAAGAATTTATGATCTTCAAAGTCCACAGAGTTAGGGTGTGCTGGTGTTCTGTTAACCTCATTTTTCATTATTCTGAGAATTATTCACCTAAACGAGGCACCTGGTGCAAATCAGTCACTAATGGACAGGTAATTCTGCATAAACAGGTTTTCCTTCCAGAGATGTGTGAACAGACAGGTGTGAGAGTCTTACAGCCACTGAATTATACTGGGGATGGCAAGTGGAATGCTGTGATTGGGTGAAACCAACACAATCTGTGCTCCTAACGCGTAGTTTTTTCTACCACATCAGAATAACTTTGTGGTCATTACGTAGTATGGGCTGCTGTCATTCCAAATAAGAAGGTATCACTGCCTTCCTTTTATCCTTTCATTCCCACTCTACTTGTCTGACATAATCGTATAAGCATCAAAAGACTGAAAAGGAGTGAAAAGTTATTCAACAAACTATTAAACAAGTACTGGGAGGAGGGAGACTGGAGTGCCTGAGTACTCACCCTGCATCCATGTGTGTGCTGTCTCAAGGTCTGTGTGACGAAGTGTAGGAGAACACAAATACAGCTTTCTGGACACTGGAATAGATGGAGACAGGAAAGGCATGAATGATTTTTCTTGATGCTCAATAATTCATGCAAATAGCAAGCAGTGGCAAAAATCTCAGCTCGTGCGATGGATTAATGTCAAATGTTCCTTTGCTGATAAACCAATATGACGAAAAAAAACCTGTTGGTCCAATGATTTTTTTTGCTTTTGCTGTATAGCTGCTTTTGCCAACAGCACTGATTGGGGAATATGTCCCACAAAGAAGAAAACACACAGGGACGATGGAGAGAAGATCTGAACAATACAAGGAGAATCAAACAAAGCACCTAAGTCTTTATTTTTGGGATCCTGGTTTTGTTGCTATGGCTCCAGAATTATTAGTGAGTTTCATTTGATGGCAGTTTTAATCCTGGAGTGCCATTGGTCAGCTGATGAAATTCTTGATTTCTTCTGGAAAATAATGGCGGAAGAATGTCAAGAACGATTCTGGAAAATTCTGGAACTATGATATTATTCCATTAATCCAAAGCCACGTTTTCAAAGTGATCAAATTCTGCTGGTGGAGACATTCCACCTGCTCTTCTATTATTTAATACTGGGTTTGTTGAATTCTTGACGGCAAACTCATAGATTACCAGTCAGACCTTATTATCTCAAGCCATGTGACATTTGCTGGGCTTCTGAGAAATGCCAAACCGGAAGTGTTTCAAAACCTTTATATGGAATAACATTGTAAATGTTCCCACATGGGGTGCCATAGTGGCAGGTACAGCTACACCTCTGTGACCTGAGTTCAAGTCTCCCTCACAGCTGGAGTGTGGAGTTTGCATGTTCTCCCCATCATGGGGTTTCCTCTGGATCCTCTGGTTTCCCCCCACAGTCCAAAAACATGCGGAGGTTAATTGGAGTCGCCCATAGGTGTGTCCGTGTGCGTGAAGGGTGTGTCATGCAATGTGTTGGCAACCAATCCTGGCTTGTTCCCTGCTTTGTTCCCATATCTACCAAGATAGGCTCCAAACCCTGTGTTCCTATGAATAGGACGAGTGGCTACAGAGGATGGATGGATGGATGGATGGATGATCCTGCACAGTGATGTTAGTCTGCAAACACTCATTAAATATCCAAAAATGGGAGCAGATATCAAGATCCTTAGTCAGCATAGGGATGTCAACAGATCAATGGCAAAAGCAAGCAATGCTAAGAACACTGAACAGCTGAGACAACAGCCTCCCCCTATTAATGCAGAGTGAAGGTTATATAGTGTTTTTCAATAGCCAGGAAATAATGCCCTGGCACCTCCCCCATAATCATCGAGGATCAATAGACTATATTTTTGTTAGAGTCACAGGACAAATATAACCTATCCCAATATTACTCAATGTCTTATTGACATACTCCCTGTCTGTGGTCTGTGGAAGTTTCTGGAGCATCTCCACCAGAACCTCGGATCATGTATGGCCGTAGCTAAACTGAAGGCTTAACTTTCTTAAACAAACAGATTATACAGCAAGCCGCCTCACCGCTTGTATAAATGTAGGTCTACAGCCATGTGGAGCCCACTGAATATGTAAGCCACGGCCTGACATCAGTTAAACCCCCCGATTCTATCCCCACCGCAGATTTCAGCTGAGGTCCCATGAGGCTGAGCCAGATGCTATATTCGTAGAATCTAAAACCCTCCCGATCTGTTTTGTAAACCATAATTTATTTAAAGTGCTGGATCCAGAAGTTGATGTGCTCTGGTTCTTAGGTGAGTGTTCAGCTAGGACCTGCCAACCCTAATGTATGTCTAGGAGCCTCTGCCTTCGCCAGTGTCTGATTTTCTTGAACACCGTTGACCTTTTCCTTTTTTGTGATTTTCCCTACCCGGAGGGAGCTGGCACTGGATCCTGAGGGCACATGCTGGAGCTTTCATTTTTCTGTCTGGAACCAAAGCTCTGTTTGCGTGAGTTGGCTGGGTGGGAGGTTGGGAAGCTCTCGTCCCATTCTCGCTGACAGCTGTCATTGCATAGCTGGGTAACCACTCCAAACACGGTCGGCCTGCTGCAGCGGGATGAGGCAGACGGAGCCAGTGGTCTGGAGGCTCATTATAACACATTATCCAGCTGGTTATGTAATCAGAGAACCGATCCTTTCATCCTGTATTCATAACTGACACATATATTCTTCACTTAATTCCTTCTGCGCTTCGTCCTCCTTTTGAAACAAACTGCCATAACAAATAGTTGCAAAGCATTCTGGGAGGTAATTCAGTTTCAGAAGTATGACATTGTAACCCTTGATGATTGCCATGAATATAAGTTTGTGATGATATAGGGTAAGATTGCAGGGTATTGTTTTACACAAGGCCTGGCTTTTTTGGGTTGTGGCTGAAGAAGGTGCTTCGGTCGATGTTCTGTAAGTGTGAAGTGTTTGTTAATGTGGACTCTGTTATACGGTGGGGAGGGCCGAACAGGAGCGGAGATGAGGGTGAGGTTGTTAATCTTTAATAAGCAGCAGCAAGGGAGGAGAAGGTCACGGTCCAGCAGCGCAGGAATTAGCTTGCAGCTGTGGTGATGCTCAGCCTCATTAGAAACCCTCTTTGTGGTCTTTAAGTGGCAAGGATCTTAAAAAGGGATATATCCTTTTTGAAAGGATTACCCCAAGTCCAAAATTAACTCTAATCCTTCTAAATGGTCAAGGTAAATCTCGTTTTGTCTTGATTTATTCCATCCATCATCCAAACCCATATCGTTGACCCTGGAGCTTATGCCAAAGTTGGGGTCCACCCTGGACAGGATGCTAGTCCACCACAGGGCATCTTGTTTGGAAGATGTGGAATGACGAGTCGCGTGATGAAAGTTAGGAAGGGGGAGTAGTCTACTCTGAAGAATGAGATGGAAAAAGCATTTAGTCAGCACAGACACAGGCTAGCTTTGTATCTGTGAGCGAGGCCTGGACCCCGTCCCAGAAGCCAGAAACTGAGCTAGAACCCCCGCTATTCCGGATAAATGGGCGTGTAGCTACAGATGTCTTCAGAAGATTCCTGGTAGCTGGTGATGAAATGACACCACAGCATCTGTTTCAGTCAGGGCTGTGTGTAGTTCCATAGTTTTGGAAGTGTGCCAGCGTCCGAAAGGTTGTATGACTGAATCGGGGAGCCAACAGAGTAATCAAACTACCCCGGTGCCTTTAATCTCAGCTATTCCTGGGTAGTTGGCTGACCATGCTCTCTGACCTCAGCCTTTCCAAGCTTCGGACAAAGGTATCTGCTAAAAAAATACCGCTTAGATGTCTGATTTCTGTTTGACAAGTAGAGTAAGACCATTCTGTCATGTTATTTATGGGTTTATAAACATAGAGGGAAAAAATGAGGTCCTACAAAAAGCTATCCATTGAAATAGAATGACAGTTAATGTCCCAGGGAGTGACAGCCAATGTTTGTCACACCTCTCCCCGGTTCACCAATCAGGTACTTAAGCCTGCTGTGGGCTTGGTTCAGTTAGACCCCAAACCTATTTCAGCAGAGCAGTGAGCAGTGCTCTTGACACATGGGCCTCAGATGACTGTCAGAGGTTTGTTTAATGGGGGCTGCATGAGAAGGTTTTTCTTTGTGCCTGTCAGCTGTCAGGGGGAACTGACTTAGTGATTTTGGTGGCTTAGGAGTAATGGAACCTGTTGGCCAGCATTTTGCTGTGTGCTTCTAGTCAGCTGGTCTCTTAGGCGATCCATGATCCCAGGTGCCCTGTATTCCATAGCGGGTGAGCTGTGCCGCTGCTCTTTTGACTTTGGGTTTTATACGTTTGTGTCCTGGTTTGTGTTCCCTGATTCCCGGTCTGGATTCTCCAGTCCTCTGCTGTAGAGTCTGCCTTCTGCTGCACCTTATCCTAGAGCCGTCCATCCAGTCAATGGCCCAGGTCTCTCTGCTTCCCTGTTTCCAGCAGCGTTGGGGCTGTTGGTCTCAGAGACCAGGAAGCAGAAGGCCTGGCAGGATGGATGGGCAGTCCAGGTTGAGGTGTTTGGTCAGAGAACATGTTTCTTGAAATTAATAAACATTTTAATCTGCAAACTCTTGAGTCCTCTGACTGGGTTATAATTCCATTTAAAATGAATAAATCAATTGCAAGAATTGGGCTGCAGTAGTGAAGCTGTTATAACATTGGATATCAGAGCAGACACTTCCGATAAGGCAAACTACACCTTGGAAGGGAGGCCAGACCTTTACACATATATTCAGCAATATACCTGTAGGGGAATAATATTCTGCAAGAAACCATGCAAACCATGAGAGAAGGTAAATGTTGTCAAGTCGGGACAGATTTAGATGTGCATGTGTAGAAGGATGTGATGACAAGGGTTGACCCAGAACAGAAAGCCACACAGGCCTCTGTAAGTATTAGAAATACGTAATCGTGAAGTTTGGGACAGCCTGGTTCCATAGGTAGTATCTGAAAATCCAGCATCTCCCTAAAGGCTGGCTTTACACCACAGTGGGAGAACGTCCTTGATTTCTTTTCTTCATATTTTGGGCTTCTCCAGTTAGCTTGTGACCCCAGTAATTCCTGTTTCTGAGCCTTTAAGGTTTGAGATGGTGCACATACTTCAGTCATCACTATTAATAGCACACGTTCCTCACAGTTTTCATGCTACCTTTGCACAGTGCCCCACTGTCCCCAATGGGGGTGTCTCCTCTACACCTGTGCTTTGACTTTGGCCTGCTTTCTCTTGTGTCTTTCATTTATGTTTGGCCCCAGGTGAATGGTTGGGGCCAACCCCGCTAACAATTTTTCATTTTAGAAACGTTCACCAAACATTACGTTTAAGGTATGGAAACATTCAAAGTGTCCAGTTTTCCTGTGTGGCTGCAGCACAGTGTTCAGGTCCTTGCCTACTTTCCCACCTAACTGGCACCCAAGAGCCACTGACTAGGTCATCAACCTTAGTGGCGAGTCCGTTAACACTAGTGATCCGTATTCAGGTATTGAGACATGTGGCTGGAAATTGCCTCAGTAATGGAGACGCATGGAGAGGTGTTGTGGGGTAATTTCAACTGCCACTTGCTCAGCAGCCTTCGCATTAGTCAAAATCTGAAGGTGGTTATGAATGCCCCCATTTGGTGCTGAGTCTACATCAAAGCACATGATGGCCTAGACATAGAATGATGTTTTCTCCCTATGAAGTAGGGTCATCCGGGGGTCCTTTGGCAAGAACCTTTGCAAAGTGCTTGATTCCCTCATATGTGCAGGGATTTTTTGTTCACGTTGGGGTATATTTTTCACCTTGCTTTGTAATGCACATATTTTGCTTAATCCAAGCTAAGTTCAGCAGAATCTTTTCAGCGCCTTGGACACTTTCACTCCCGTGTCTCCGGATTCATTGCGCTGCTGCCAAAGTTGTAAGGATGAGCTGTCACCTTGCACCTAACAGGTGCTGCCATGCATATGGAATATATAATCGAATGATGGAGATGCTCTTAGAGAAACACGGGTAAGTATGGAAACATTTTCATCCATATGTCATATTACGTGTTTCCGCCTAAAGGGGCTGTTCTGAGATGCATTCCGCTGAGAGTTTTGTGTAGATCGTGGACTTTTAACACCCTGAGATTTACCCACACATGAGCTCCAAGCTTGAGTGTCTTACAGACATATAACACACTATCTACATTTACGAAATATGTGTCAAGGTGAACAAAAACAAAAATGGTATAGATGGTCACATTGTCTGATGGTATGAAATCATCGAGAGTGAGACAGAAAATGGGACTAGGATCATTTCCAACCGAACATAATCACGATGTAGTAATGTTTGCACAGCCATTACTCATGATGTGAGGATATTACAACTGAGCTAGAAAATAGTGTAAGTCCCTACACCGATTAAGCAGCTACTAAGCCATGTATAAGACTACAAGACTCTTCCAGAACTTCTGTAGTGTAAGATCTACTTCCATGGTGTATAAGATCTAGAGCGCCAGTTCCATTTTAGAAGTGGATGTAACTAATGTAAGGTGCAAAAGCTGGAGAAATATAGTTATACCCATGCATTATAATGCTTAAAGTTAGTTAAAGTTTAAAGTATGCCAAAACTTAACATACATGACGTAGAATTAGCATACTAACATGAGAGGTCTTTCCCGAGATGTCTTGTTACAGGGGAATGAGCTTCTGAAATATAATTATTTTAAGGCAGACAAGTGGGTCGGTCTGAGCTGATCTGGGGCTGGTCCCTCCCAATTAATACCATTTTAACCCTGTGACTAAGTTTTGCATGTCGTTGCTGTCTGATGAAACCTGTGCCTGTCCACTTTTGACATCTAATTGACCAATGATAAGATGTTTTATAAATTTATTTGTTTAACTAGCATTTGATCATACTAGTTAACATTTCTATTCATGATGCTCATTTGTAAGGATTACTTTATATCACTAATTTTAGCTACTAACATTGATAGCTAGAGAGCTAGATAACAACATTATTGTTAATTGTGAATATAAATTTACATTATTTTGTATCTTATTGACACTGACATATTTGCCTCACTGACAAAAATTCATATCGGTCGATTTAAAACAAACTTCACCGATTTCATTGGTTTCTATTTGTGGTGCTAAGGGTGTCTCATTACATTGCTTTTGGTTTTTCCATGCTCCTCAAATAATGGATTACTGGAGATACGTGTTTTTCATTGTGCCTTTTTTATTCTAGAAGTTTCCTTGAGTTCTGGGGAGTATACTGGGGTATTTGATCTCAGCATAAGGTGGTCCAGTCAGTTCCAAGACCGCAGAATAACCACTGGATACCTGATGCTGTTCATGCTGGTTTGGAGGTCTGGGAGTATGAAGGCTGCAGTGAAACGAACGAGGAGTATTAATGAGGTGTAGGAGCACCTCCAGCAAATGCCTCCTTGAAGTGTTACTCCCCTGGACTTCATGCTAGAACTTTACTGATAAAAACTGGAACGTTTCGTGGCCCGAACAAAACTTCCCATCTATAAAAATCTATTGTTAGTTGAAGCATGAGGAGCCTGGTACACTAACGCGAGTTGGGTTTCTAAGAGTGGATCTCTATCAGACAAGCTCAAGCGTGTTATTACACTGGTAGAGAAATAAATTGCTAACACTTTACTTGACAGGGGACAAATACTTAGTAACTCACTTACTACTGAAGTATAAGTTATGAATAAATCATAAACAAAAATAGTTGCTAATTGAGATAAAAGATTTGTGATGATTCATCAATGATGAACAAATATGAGATCGGTATTTCACTTCTGTTATTCATTACTTGTTCCTTCAGTAGTTCCTTCACAAAGATTCACAGAATTAACAGATATAATAACAAGTACAGAAACTGCTTGGGATGATT
Organism: Stomatorhinus walkeri; assembly: GCA_026784285.1. Lineage (NCBI taxonomy): Eukaryota > Metazoa > Chordata > Actinopteri > Osteoglossiformes > Mormyridae > Stomatorhinus > Stomatorhinus walkeri. Next base: position 10,812,327 of record JAODUD010000039.1, on the reverse strand, counting down.
CATTAATGATGAGCAAATATGAGATCAATATGTAACAAAGACTTCATTTGTGGTGGTTAATTAATACAAATCTAATAGTATAATGTTATATTATTTGTGCCCCATCAAGTAAAGTGACCAATAAAATTAAAGGAAAAAAAATGCATTTTTAGTGCCCACCCCCTTCAGTTTAATGATCATCAGACATGCCACCGTGCTGGTACCTGCTGTGAACCTCCTGTGCAGTGCTGCAGTGAGAGTACAAGCACAGCTGGAGACCACTGCAGGCCCAGCCGCCTTGATGTAAACACCTCTCAGTCACAGCACCTGTCAGAAATCTCAGGAGCCCCTCTGATTTGTTTCCAGGCATTTGCCTGGCATGGAGTCGCTAACTTTTTGCACGTTGGCCAAAATTTTGGTTACATTAACTCTACATAAATCATTTACTTGTAAGCTCACAGAGAACTGGAGCTCTCTCACCTGCTTTTCCTGCATGTACAACTTCTATTCATTTCCACCAACATGACTTTAAAATGACCCTAGTATGATTTTATTGGTTCACTCACAGCTGCACAAGTTTTGACTGCTAGAGTGTTTCTTGGGAACAAAAGCTCTTCCTGTATTGGATCTGTAAGGGCGTGTGGTATTTATATCATTAATGCCTTATTTCACGCTTAGTCATTTCACCTTAGCTCTTAATTAGCCACTAAAAATTGATTTAACCTGGCTACAATTATCACTGATAGCTGGCTGACTCTCACTGGCTGAATATTTTCACTGGCACACGTTGTATTAATGCCTTTTGGAGAGGATGTTTTTCACCATGCAGTCATTTACCTGCACAAGTCAGACGAGGTCACTCCGTATGTTTCATTTGTATAACAGTGTTTGCTGCTGCCAATATTTCCATATCAACAGCAATGCACAAGACAGCGTGTCGACTGATATCTGCAGGTGCTTAACTTTAATCGTCCTTTGCAGTTAACTTTATAAAATCACTCAAGAGCCGGGCACTCCCGCTTTTTCATGCAGAATTCCTGCCCAGTGCTTAAAAACAGAAATAGACTGGAATGCAGCTTGTCTGTGAATTTTGTGTCTCTATGGAAACCGACTCTACAAAACATTGCACCGCCCTCCAGATGCAAGGAAAGACAAATGAGACCATTTCCCCAAAGATCCTTGAACATTGAGGAACGGGGACTAGTGGGTTCAAACCAGAACTCCCTCAGACCACTGAGGAATTCATATCTGAGATAAATCTCTTACAGCTGTGGGGAGATTATGGTGATCAAAGGTACCCTTTGTTTCTGTTTTTCTTGAAGGTCAACACAGTCTATTGCTCTTATGAGCCGTGCTGATGTGCAGGAAGACTGTGGTGAAGTGGAGACACGAAATAGCTATGTAAGGATAATGGGAAATTAGAAGAATGTTCTGTAGTAGTAATTGATTGCAGCTTGCGTCGTTTTACAAAAACCAGGCTGTTAATGACACCAGTCACAAGGTTCAGGTAGAACGGCCTGATTTCTGGGCTTCTTAAGGGTGTGGTATGAAATTGCTGCTTTGTCAAAAGAAAATGAACTCAGTGGGTGAAAGAGAGTTGAGTGTCTGAATGAGACTGGGTCTAACCTGTTGAGCCGCTAGAAAAGTAGAGATTTTAAAGATGCAAAGTGCAGTGTTATTGACATTTGCTAGAGAAGGTTAAAGGACATTCTTCGGCATGATGGAGGACAGAAAGTGCATGCCTTTACCCCTGCACCTCCCACTCTTTTTCCGTCATGTGACTTAATCCATTATATCCGGGGGGG
>JAODUD010000039.1:10782444-10796777 GCA_026784285.1 Stomatorhinus walkeri | reverse complement strand
GTGGTACAGCTATGGGCAGTATTAGTGGGACAGCTATTGGCAGTATTAGTGGTACAGCTATGGGCAGTATTAATGGGACAGCTATTGGCAGTATTAATGGGACAGCTATGGGCAGTATTAGTGGGACAGCTATGGGAAGTATTAGTGGGACAGCTATGGGCAGTATTAGTGGGACAGCTATTGGCAGTATTAGTGGGACAGCTATGGGCAGGATTAGTGAGACAGCTATTGGCAGTATGTGAGACAGCTATGGACAATATTAGTGGGACAGCTATGGACAGTATTAACAGGTTCTGATCTAAATTAAATAAATTATGTAGTCAAAAAAAACAAGGGCATTCCAACGCAGTGGGCATGATCTCACCATTTCCTGCTTCTTTTGAGTTAATATTAGCACAATCTTAATTTTCTTTCCAGATCTACCACCTGTTGGACTATTCCTGGGTCGAGGTACCACAGTCTAAATGCAAGTTTTTAATTTTGGCCATAAAATACATAAATTAAAATAAAATCTAAGATGCCATTTTCCAAGAATTCTCACTCAGTGTATTTCAGTCTAATATGGAAATAATCAAAGGTGATGTGGACTTTGGTGGAAACTGGCAACTGAAAAGCATGTGGCCAATTATATGCCTGTGAAATTTCAAGAATGGCCTGAAAGATGATTAGGTGTGATGGAGTTTATTGAAGCCAGAATTTCATAACCCTACAGCAAGAAATCACCCTATTAAATTTCCTTTTTCACAATTCTTCATGAGAGGAAAGTCTTCCTTAAACGGCCGGTGAGGTGGAGGATTGCATAATGACCCAGATAACAGCAAGGCAGACAGGGCAGGAGGCACCGATTCAAGACAGGCATTACATAAGACAGCCTCTGGGGGCAGTGCAGCAGAAAGAGCGGGGACTACAGAGAACAGGGAAGTGCGTGCAGGACTTTCTGCTGAACAGGAGTTGTCTGTGCTGATTATAATGTGCAAGACTGTTTTGTAATGAAGCTAATGTAATGAAATTAGTAAAAGGAGTCTAAAAGTAAGACTTGTCAAACTAAATGAGAATAGGGGAACGTTTTGTATGCTAAACTATATAAATGAGATGAATGTTTATGACAAAGACAGATGAGCAAGCCAGTTAAGAGCCTATATTTAGGATTACTATTGTAGAGTCTTCCCATAATTATGAAATATGTACGATTCTCAAAGGGATTGTTTTTCTGCTCGTGTAACCCTCATTCGACCCTAACAGGTATCGCATAGCATACAAGCAACCATGTGACCTGATCACCAGTCATTGTGTGGTCAAGCTGGGAGAGAGATGGGTGTTTTCAGCTTATCAAGGCAAAAAGTCCTTCAAAGGACAGTGATTTATAATCCCCCCCGCCAAGCCCATTGTTTGGCCTTATTTCTGTACATCCTGTGTTGAAACACTTTTACCTTCATCTTTGTGCTCGTTTTTCTGATTAACATCACCATGCTTAATCCACCAACATATAGAGATTTGGTTTCAAATCTTGAGTGAATCTGGATTAAACAAAAGGAATAACTCTCACATAAATTAACACATAAACAAAAAAAAAACCGGAGCATTAGAATCAGTTACGAAAGAGGTAACAATGCTCCAAAATAACTTGAAATATCATAAATAACCATTTAGGTAGCTACTAAGTATGACACAAAATCCACAATCCTCTATCATATCACCAAAGAAGATACAGAGTGATATGGAGTGGATGGCTTTAAAAATATGTCGGCAAGAGGTAACTGCAGTCAGACACACCACACAGTCAACTCAACAGGATCCATCACAGCTTAATTAGCAGGGGCTCCATCTGCTCATTTTATTGCATTTGCTATATTTATGTGCAAATTAAAACATACCACACAGTACCATTCTGCACACCAAATGTGTGTATCAAACAGCTTACAAGCTTTTGTATCCAAACAAAACAGACAGTTCTGTCATATTTTGGTTAGTGGGATCATGCAGAATCCAAACGTGAAAGGTCAGCCACCAATCAATGGACTACATTGCATGTGAAATAAATAAAAATACAAGCTAGATCAAAGATGAGGAAAACACTGCGTGAGTCTAACTCTAGATTTTACCCCACATGGTTATCTTCACTAATAAGCTATCGTTCATGTCAGAATAAAAGAGAAAGTGGAAATGTGATTTATGTAATTTGTGGAAAAGCCTGGAGCCAGGGCAGAACAGAGACTGACACTGGAGACGCCAATGGCTGTGAAAATGGAGAATGATCAGAAGCCTGTACCATGAAGCAGGATTTCTTGCTTAACCAGGTAACGTGTCAGATTTAAAACCTCTTACCTTGCTCTGCCCCCATTCGACCTATCTGCAATATGGCTGCTAGTTTCCAGACTTCAAAGATTTCAACAAATAAACATCATAACATAGAAAAATTCTAACTGAAAATGACCGTTATAATGATAATTATAGTAATACACAACTTTCCAACTATTAAAAATCATTATCCAGACATAAAGCCACTTCAATAGAAATACTTGTAAAATTTGTTAACTTTTCAATATGGCCGCTAGTCAGGCTGTGCACTCACTGTCTGTTTACATGAATAACACTCACTGCAAGTATGCTGATCTCAGCATTCATATCTCCATAAGGGTCCAAAGATCCATCATAGGCCACTAGTCTCAAAATAAGGTAAAATGCTCAAAAACAAAAAACTACCACCATAAATATGTCTGTGACATGAGTATTCACCCGTAGATTTCAGCACGGATGCCGTCTATACACAGAATTCACACAAGGTTCAGTATGTAGCTCTCGGCCTGCTAAAGAATATTAGTGCATATACAAACCTATCCATTCCATTTGCACTGAAAAGAAAGGGTTTCCAGCCAACCACATCAAAACATGGGAACTGCTGACCCTCCATTTTGGCAGCCTTCTTGACCACTGAGTAATCTGCAGCTCCTTCAAACAGGAAGAAAAAAACTGCCCGGAAAGAGACACGTTCAATGACATATCACGGGGAGATTTGCTTTCACCCAACACATCCGGCTCTCTGTGAGACACACGTGCAGATGACAGTAAGCCTGAGGATGATGGAAAGGGGTCAGACCCCTGTGGAGCTGGGCGTTAAGGGCCTTGTTTAAGATCCCATGGGCAAGAGACTGTTCTATCACGGTGGAGCTCAGACTGACGATATTCCAGTTAGTGGCACAGAGGCTTAGCCTGCTAAGCTACACATTGGACTTTTAATGGACTTTATCTTTGTTCACGTACATTTAGCCCAGACTACCATGAATTTGCCAAGCTATCTGGTTAAGCAATAAATCCGGCTTTGTGATACTGGCTCCACGTCTCCTGCTGGGCTCCAAATTTCCATCAAGAGCCAAATGCTTCTCAGTATGGAAAAGCGACACAATTCATTTGATTCCGTTTTATTGGTTCTGATTTGTTAACCAATGGATTCAGTGGGATTTCCTGTTTGCATAAAATAGATAATAAATAAATGGCCTATTATTTAGGCTAAACCGTGCTAAGGAGCAAGTTAAGTAAGCTAAATTTTGGTAACATTGGGCCTCATTCACCAATATTTTTTTAAGAATTCTCTTAAACACATGTTATTTAGTAGCGTAACCAGTGGACATAAAGCCCCCAAAAAAGCTGATACATGGAAAGATATCACCTTCTCTGTGAACGCCGTGGTCAAACCCAGGTTTGAGTCTCACAGTGAGTCATGATCCAGAGGTAGCCTATCTGAGTCCATTCACTCACCAACTCATTTAGAACAAGAATGAGAGACCTGAAGGTGCAACTATGTCGGTGAGTGAACTTGAGACTCTTGGTCGTTTATTCACTGTAGGCATGTACAGGGGCACTGGAACTGGAGGTACGTGCCTCCACCGACCCCAAGATTGGCAGACCCTCCCTTCTCAATAAATAAATAAATAATATAATGTTCCTTATCTTTTATTATGAATTCATGTGTTACTGAGGTCAATTCACTGTGCACACATAGCATATATAGGCCTACCAAATGAAGACTGAAGTCCTGTAACAGACAAAATCATTTTATCATATGATCACTTGTTTTTTTATGTTTATTGCACTCTAATTAGTGTTAGTCTTATGTAAAATGATTAAGTCTTTATTTTTCTAGTATTCTTAAAATCTTTCTTACATCACATCCTATCACTTACATTTAGGCCGGACTACCTTAAATCCAATAAATTATCCAGATAAGCAAACAATCCTGCTTTTCGAAACAGGCGCCAGTTCTAGCCTGGTTAATAGAAGTGGTTAATAGTCATTGTCAGCAATATCAGTTGATGACAACACATTACGTGGTTTTTTGCTCATAAAAACACTGTAGCAACATGTCCACAGATAGTACTGTGTGTATGACCGATTTAATGAGCCACGAATAAGATGTAAGTGCTAATAAACAATGTAAAACTACAGCTCTAATTTCTGTTGTTATAGGGTATAGCTATCTTGAATTCTGAGGTCAGAGCTGTGTAGATTAGGAATTCCAACTTCTGGGGGTGTTCCAATTAAATTTCCAACTAGGAACTCTGTTAAATTTCTCCATTACAAGTGGATTGCAGCGATAGGACGATAGGAGCTTTCAAGTTACATTTCCGGGGCCAAGCAAAAGAATGAAAAGAACAAATCTGTGCAGGGAAGTGACCATGAGTGTATAGGTCCTTCAAGGGAGTCCTTCCCTGTGAATGAATCGTTCGCAGATGTCACACCATTAACTTACAGCTCCATAACATCTCATTATCCATGTGTCAAAACCAGAGGACACTCATCGTGGCTAGCTCTCCCTCCACATATGCAATTAGAAGGTGATTAAGCACAGCAGTTGCTGATGTCTAATGCAATATTCTCAGGTGGTGAGAGATGCTAAATGCATTTCAGTATTTTGGGGTAACAGGGGTTTTTAGACTGGTTTCACTGGAGACATTTGGCTACAAGCCCTATGTCTCTACAATGGCACCTCCATATCTGCAGTCTGAAAAAAAGTTTAAAAACTCCACAAACAGCTAAAACGTTTCAAATCGCCAAGTAAGTGCAGGCTGCTAAGATCTTTTTTAACAAATAAATTCTCATTAGAGGTTATGTACTAAGGTTAGGGTTCTGTGGCAAATAGGAGTTTGATGGCTATTAGTTCAAACATGTGTTTCAACTGAGTCACCGATCAGGACTGGTCAGGTTAAGTTGGGGAGCATGCACTGGTACAGCGCTTTGCTGCATCCACCACGTGACTAAACACCTTGGGATCCTGATTGGCAACCCCCTAAAGGGACACGCGGTCTAGCCCCACCCTCTGGAAATGGCCATTCATCTGTCGCAGCCAGGTGTTACGTGGTCATCCCCTGGGCCTGGTCCTCAGCATCGAAGATCCTGCGAGCCGAATCACCTTTAGGGAATCGCGCCACATGGCCGTATTGCTGTAATTGACGCTCCCTCGAAATGCAGGTATTGTGCCTCATTCAGGATCCCCTGAGCAACTGCTTGTTTAACGCAAAGTCAAACTAGTGATACCCAAGGATTCTCCGAAGAGACACAGTACTGATGGAGTCCAGCCTTCATCTCAGGTCACTGAATAGTGTCCATACCTCACAACCATATAGCAAAACAGGAAGTACCAGGTCTGTAATTATTTGAACGTAATTATATCGTCCTCTCGCAAAGATATCGGGAATGCCACACACCCCTTTCCAGCGACCTCATCACCCCCCATGTTCTCCCAGTCCGTGTGACTTCATATGAAGAGTCACCAGAGATGTAAATATTGCTGCTGAGGTAAGCGAACCTCTCAACGAGGTCAACATTCTCTCCGCTAACTGAGTTGCCGTCTGGACCTGTCGGCAACTCCATATTCTGTAGGGTAAAAAGTGTTGCGACTGGCAATGAGTGCAGCGATGAGGCACAGCCAATGAAAGCGGAAGACAAAGGGTCAGGTGCAATCCGAAGGGGGCAGATTAAAAAGGTGTAAATAGTTCACTTTGTTTAGAAACTGTTTTTAGTGTTCAAGGAAGAGGTATAGAGATATTCAGTAAAAGGTTACATTTTGCACGTTTGCGATTAGTTGCTGTTTTAAAATGAAATCGTGCAGGAAACATCTCTGTACACATAACAAGCCACATCATGCTAAACTAGTGAATGTTTGTTTCTTAACAAAATTGTCCTGTGTGCAATTGGACAGATATATTACACATATATGTGTGACAATAGTTTATGTTTTTCATTGTTCTCTCCTCCTTTAGGGGGTATAATAAGCAAGATATCCATTGCTCTATCATACCTTGATTGTTGCATGATATTTTTTGCTATGTCGTTTCTTCAAAATTAGTTTAAAAAGTTGGAATATCTTTCATTCATGAGAGTACAGCACTGTATAATAATGTAAAATGTAGTTTATTATCGCTGCATTTAATGTTGGTAATGTCTTACGGTAAGTAATTTATCAATTACACATTACCATATGTATGCAGGCTATATGAAAATCACGTTATATTTGGGGTCTGAGGATAGCTAACTGTTATCCACGGTTTTAGCTATCTGCGGTAAGTCTTGGGGCTCCTCAGATGCGGAAGAGGTAGGGTGACCAGATAATCCATGTCAGGGAGACACTTTGAGCTACTTCGGGTTTTATAAACTACTTGTAAATGGAAAAGCTCCTGTGTTTGGCTGAATAGTTCAGCTCTTCTTGTGCTCTGATTGGTTTGTTTCCTTGATTGAAAGACTCATCCAGCTGTTTCGCATTAGCATTAGTGACACATGCATGATTATAGGAGACTGACCAATCAGCACACAGCAAGAACTCAGGGCTCAAGTGAAATCCAGATCCTTTTAATTGAAATGGTAATTTACAATTCCTGTCCTAGCTCAGAGTGTCCTCGCTGACATGGATTATCTGGTCACCCTAGGAAGAGGCATATACTGCTCTGCTGGAGCTGAATGTCGTGTGGGATGGGCAATGTGTGAGAGGTTTATAACTGTTATCAACAGATAACGATACCCCAACCCTAACCATAAACCCCTCCTCCACCTCGTGATTAACCCCTCCTACTCGACACTGCCCCTCCCACTTCACTCTCGGCTCGCGGCTGCAACGATACGTATATGAAAATGACGTAAAAGTGATATGAGGCACAAACCTTTTCTAAGAGCTGCCCATAGTAGTTCGTTCTGAATTAAAGGTACACCATTTTTGGCTAATAATAAATATAAATAAGGCTATTAGGGTTAATCTCTAGCTTGAATATATTTTGGGCAACTAGTTATGTAACTGTACACAAATAAAATTAAAAGAAAGGCTGCCAAATATTTGCTAAATGGCAAGTTCGAACATAAAATACTTTTAATTTCATGACAAATTAATATACAAAAGACACATTTCCAGAAGCCTGATGGTGTATTTTACAAAATGTCTTTTTCTTTGTTAGGTTAAACCTTTAGGCTATAGAATGATTGTCAAAACACCATTTTGATTCATTGAAGTGTGGAATAGCTTAAAATTACAAGTCATTGTATTCAAAAATTGCACGCACTTCAAGAAAAGAATGCAAAAATGACTAAAATTTCTTTGGGCTAGCAAGAATGTTAACACGGGAGCATCGCGTCTTCTGAAGCTCCCAGAAGATTGATTTCATTAAATGGATTACAGTTCGAATTTGAGGGCAACTTTTAGGTCAGTCCACCACTTTCGAGATCAATCATAAGAGCTGATGCAGCCATCCACAGTAATGAAAATGCCTTATTATACTTTTTAAATAGGTTTTTACAATTAATTAATAACCCATATCATGTGAATAAGCTAATAGGCTACAGATAACAGTACTCTAGAATGACTCGTGGTATCATAAATATTTATTCATTTATTTAGTGATATTTAAAATGTAAAGGTATAATTATGGTAGTTGATCATTTAAATACTATTATAATAGCAAATAACAAAGAAACGGATTGATATGGAGCGGATGCCTTTAAAAATATGTCGGCGAGAGGCAGCCGGTCAGCCCTCAAAGCCGCCGTCAGCCTACTCCCCAGGCTCCATCAAAGCATAATTAACGGGGGATCCTTCCGCTGATTTTATTGCGTTTGATACATTTCCCTGCAAATTAAAATGTATTAACAGAAACCATCAACACCGCCCTGCACGATTTATGCCAAATAGAATCAAGTTTTGGAGTAGTATACCATTTCCTTACGCATGGCTGTACTTACCTAAATATAGCCCACGTATTTTTTATTAACCATCTCGTTGCAGATATTAATAGCCTGCCTAAGCTAATGCCGATAATTTCACCAGAAGATATAGTTCAATTTACACGACTTCTATTGTATCAGTTTTTTATTGCTACAATGCTGGAAATATTGGTAGTACTGCTAAATACTAGTATGGTGTGCCATATTATTTCACGCAGATTCTAAAAAAATGTGTAGAATTTTGCATATTTCATACCTTCGTTAATCGCTTTTGTAATTGATGTAGAACCGTGGCGGAAATTTGACCTACCGAAATAGACGGTTTTGTCGCACTTCGGACACGTCGATGCCATATTATTTCATGGAATGGAGTCGGTATTGTGAAGATTGGACTCCAGTGATTCCCGGTGTATTCCCTTCTCCGTGCTGTAAGTGCTCCTTTCCTACTACTGGGAGCATCATTGCACAGCAGAGCTCTCTGTTTGCATAGCCCCTCCCATACTGGCCTTTTGTCAGTAGGACAGTCTTATTTATTTCAGCCTTTGATTTAGCTCTGTTAATTAACAGGGGTGGGGAGGCGGATAAAACTGGCCATTGACACTGAGGACCCTTCCTAAAATTGAGGCCCTCCAGAGCTGGGGAAGTAAGGAGAAAATTCACAATGGCCCCCCTTCACTGGTTATAAAGAGATGCAGGTTTACATGTATGGCGGGGGAAATTCGAGTTGGGTTTTATTTACAGCTGACGAATGATATGTAAGGAAATTAGTATGGGATTTCGCCTAGGAAATATAAACGTTGATTTTGAAGAACTAGCATAAAACGGTTTGCAAAACTGGAACAAAATATATTAAGATAAAACTATAATTAATATATTTTGTTAAAAATGCCAAAATGTCTTAAATGTTAAACAGATGTTTGCATATGTTATTATTAATGTTTGTATGCAGAATGCCGTAAATTATACTCATAAATTTTAAAAATGCTTTGCATATTTAGGCATTTTTTTTACATTCTTGGTATTGTTTTAGTAGCCGTGTAAACAAATTAACCGAAAACTCTTAGTTACACATGACTCCTCAAAAATCCTTACAAGAAAAAGGCATATTCTGTTTCTACTCAGGTGAATATTTATTTTGACCCATAGTTTCAAAGAAATGTACTTCAAATGTAGTTCGTAATGGCAAATATATGTGACCATTGCCACTTTCTGAACATTGCATGTCCTTAAAGTGATGTTATGCAGTTACAATAAGGCTGCTGTGTAAATTGTCACGATATTAACTTTGGCCATTTAAGCTAAAATAAAAGCTGCATCAGAGACACAGGGCTGAGAATAAGACTGAAATATCTTTTTAATATGTTTGAGCTTATCAGACATAAAATATGCCCTTCCTCTGCTATAATAATCAACATAGGATTTATGACAGTAAAGACTAGTCCAGCTTGCTTCAGTCGACCTGTTAGGAACTCTAGAATCTTGACCAGGAATTAGCTTGTAAAATCAGAATGGGATTCACATACGCTACAAGGGAAAAGTATTGGGAAACCTACAGGAACTTTAATGACATCCCATTCTAAATCAATAGGCATCAATATGGAGTTGGTTCCCCCATTTGTAGCTATTTCAGCTGCCACATTTATGGTAAGTTTTTGAACAAAATTTTGGAGTGTGTCTGGGAATTGTTGCCCATTCATCCAAAAGAGCACTTGTCAGGTCAGGCACTGATGTTGAATGCTCATCCCAAAGGTGTTTGATGGAGTTGAGGTCACGGCTCTGTGTGGGCCAGTGAAGGTCTTCCAAAGCAAACTCCCCCAACCGTGCCTTTCTGGACCTTGCTTTGTGCACTGGGGCACAGTCATGCTGGAAAGAAAAGGGCCTTCCTTAAACCGTTCCCACAAAGAATTGTGTAACATGTCTTGGTATGCATATCAAGACATTTTGGACAATTCTTTGCATCCAACTTCCAGTCCTGGAGGGCCAGGCTGCAACACAGTTCACAGATTTCCCTGCTCCACACCTACTAAACCTGGCAACTCGCTGGTCAGCTGAATAAGGTGTGTTTGAGCAGGGAAATCTTCAAACTGTGTTGCAGACTAGCCCTCCAGGACCGGAACTGGGGAACCCTGATTTATGCTATGTGGGACCTTGGAAAACAAGGTTAGGGTTAGTCAATGTGATGAGATTTTCAGAAGGAATAGTCTCTAAGCGGTTAACCCCTCCCCCCTATTATCTCAGGATCCTACAGTGAAAGGCAAGTGGATGCAGTGAAATACAGTGATGACGTTCTACTGTATATGAACACAGGCCAGAGCCGAACAGCAGCACTGTCCGCACACGGCAGACCCAGAGCCGGCCCAGATGGGCTACGCTGCCATGGGCTCAGATTTCATACATGTGAATCAGCTGGGATATTGGAGATGCTTGACCCTCTCCCCTCCACTTTCCCTCCCTTTTGTCTAATCAGACATGACAGGACTCCACTATTACAATTTCAAATGGATTACAAAGCTGAGGACAATGTACATTAGGGTACCAAGATACCGATGAACATATCACATGCAGAATTCATGTCCGGTAAACATTCATGTCAGCATTCTCTGCTAGGGAAATACCCAATCTTCACAGGTAACTACCTCAATAATACAATGACTGGTTAACAGTGGAGATTTGTGTTTGAATGTGATCTCCTAACATATGTGTGTTTCTTTCTAACTTACATAGTGCATGATAAATACATCAAGAACACCTGAAAATGAATAATTTTATATGATGTATAATTTATCAAATTTATAATTCTTTTTTTAACCAGACAACAGAATTTAATGAACAATATAAACAATTCCTGAAAATCAAGACAGAAAAGATTTGAAAGTACTTGTTTTAAAGGGCGCCCATCTATCTCTTTTCATAGTGTGAATCATCCATCGATTAGACCGTCATCCATCCATCCATGCATCTTCCACAACCACTTATTCAATATTAGCTGACGGCTACCCTTCAGCGGAAAAAGAAGTTATGGAAAAATAGAGGGTGGGGGTCAGTTGGGGACTGGGATGGATATTAATGAGCCTATTGATGCTACAGTCATTCTGACTGGATTCACTACAGTGTCACATCAGTGTTACATAAGCCTCTGTTATTATTATAGCAGAGATCCCAAAGGATAGCCTTTGGTTATTAATGAAAAAAATACTTTTTTAGCATTGGAGAATTATGGGCCTTAACAAAGGCTGCTAGGAGCTATTTTGCTTTATTGTTGTACTTTTTTGTGATTAACCATGTGTTGTGAGAATTCCAAAGCCGCCTCCAGCGTAATATTAATGTAGGTAGGATATAATAATGGAGACTGAGTGCAGGTGGCAGACAACCCATAGACACGGGAAACAACGGCAGGTTGCAGTGTTTGTCCTCGTTTTAATCAGAATAAACTGCTGTGCAAAAGAGAAACTGTCTAGGACTTTTGGGATTATCTGTAACAACAATTACCATATCCACATCCTTACATGTATCCTATACATGCGTTAATGCAGATAACATATATATTACAATTATTATAGATTAAAATTAAATATTTTTTACATTATATGGCCTTCAGCATCTTATACGAGTGTATGTGTACAGAGGGGTTTTTCAATTAAATGTAGGTATAAATGCACATTGCTATAGGCATGATGAACCAACTGTTCACTTTTCTACTTCCTAGCACAGCTGTACGGTTTTACAATGCAGTCCCACAGGGAGAGACCCACAGGCTTGAACAAACTAAAAGCTATTCATGAATAAGGCCAGTGTGGCCATGTTGGCTCATAGTTCATATTCCAATACTCTTGAAAATACACCATTAGTTGCCTGATTTAACGTATTTTACGGGCAGTGTCAAATGTGTTTTTTCTGATGTTTGTACTACACTATTAGTACTCAATCAAGAAGTCAACAGAGACATCATTGTACATTACAGGCTGGATGACTGTGCATGAACAGTGTTGGTCAGCGACACAGATACTGTACATATAATAGTTAAAATTAAGTTAGAATGAAAAACATTTAATGGTGACATAAGTAGTCCATCCAAAACAACCGTCATCAGAAGTAACAAAATATTAAATATGACTAGGTTACAAGACGATTAGAGTATTCTGGCTAAAATCCCAGATTTCGCAAAACTTTGAAGTTGAGGAGAAATACAAATATAGGAATGCAAATCTAACGATAGAAATACAATACTAGAAATGCTCCATCCACAGGGTTAACGTAAGTCTGACTGTCTACTCGTGTAAGTATAAAATGAAAAATCTTTCCTTTTCAAACGAGAGCAGAGGATAATTTGTGCTCACATCAGCTTTGATATAACAAGAATCCATGAATTAACTATCTCTAGTTTTTAAAAGATGTATTTTGTCAATTTTGTTTGTCACGTTGAATTAATTTAATCATAGATGAAATACCCATGCCAGTTTAAGATGGATGAAAACCAGTCAAAATCTCCACTGCTTGTGTTCTCAACTAGCCACTACTTTTTTACTCCACAGGCTTTAGGCTTCTCTGAGTGATGAGACGCACTTGGAAAAGAGTGTTATTCAATTCCACCCACGGCCATGCAGTTACCCAGCTGCCAGTAGAGGGCACTGTGTGGTGATGTGAGAGAGACAAACACATTGTTTCTGCTATCTATGGGCCTCAGTATCCAGCTAACAATGGCAACAATAGTCCTAGTGCAATGTAACAGTTATTTTAAGAGACCTATTTTCCTAATCACTGTCAACTATACAATGTGGTGGTTTGAAACTATGGAAAATGGCAATGAAAGGATGAGGTGATTACTCGATCAAGGCTGAAACATATTCAGTGAAGATACGTTTCAGTTGGTTATTAATTTGGTAAAATATGGGGTGTGTTAATAGTAAGACTTATTGTAAAACAGAATTGGGCAGCATAATTTAAATACAGCTGAAAGATCAATGCAGTATCAAATCATGAACTGTATAGTTTTTGCTCCACTACTAACTTGTATGGTTTACAGGACATTCATTGGCAGCTTAGCCAAGCTGCACTTAGCCTAGTCGGCTAAATACTTCTTCATTTGTATGTGGAAACTAAATAAATAAATGCAACGCAATTTACAGTTCATCCGATACTGTGTGAATTGACACAATCATTTCCGGTAAAACATAGGAAAGTTTCAAGAGAAAATAGAATCAAACTTGACACAAGGTCAGATCTAGGGCTACGCTTCCTGCCACCTTCTTGCTGCCTGCACACTGTCCTCATCCTGCCATCTCCCTGCTGCCTGCACACTGTCATCATCCTGCCATCTCCCTGCTGCCTGCACACTGTCATCATCCTGCCATCTCCCTGCTGCCTGCACAGTGTCCCGATCCTGCCATCTTCCTGCTGCCTGCACGCTGTCCCCATCCTGCCATCTCCCTGTTGCCTGCACGCTGTTCCGATCCTGCCATCTCCCTGCTGCCTGCATGCTGTCCCCATCCTGCCATCTCCCTGCTCACTGTCCCGATCCTGCCATCTCCCTGCTCACTGTCCCGATCCTGCCATCTCCCTGCTCACTGACCCGATCCTGCCATCTCCCTGCTCACTGTCCCAATCCTGCCATCTTTTGATTTGATTTGATTTGATAAGACCCTTTATTGCTGTTGCAATACACCATGTCACTAGTCACGAGTACCAGCGAAAAAACTGGCCATCAACCCAACCATACAAACATTACATTATTGGGGGTAGACAGGTCAGGAAGATGGGGGATCTTCCTGCTGCCTGCACGCTGTCCCCATCCTGCCATCTCCCTGCTGCCTGCACGCTGTCCCGATCCTGCCATCTCCCTGCTGCCTGTACACTGTCCTCATCCTGCCATCTCCCTGCTGCCTGCACGCTGTCCCGATCCTGCCATCTTCCTGCTGCCTGCACACTGTCCCGATCCTGCCATCTCCCTGCTGCCTGCACACTGTCCTCATCCTGCCATCTTCCTGCTGCCTGTACACTGTCCTCATCCTGCCATCTTCCTGCTGCCTGTACACTGTCCTCATCCTGCCATCTCCCTGCTGCCTGCACGTTGTCCCCATCCTGCCATCTCCCTGCTGCCTGCACGCTGTCCTCATCCTGCCATCTCCCTGCTG
>JAODUD010000039.1:10642334-10666053 GCA_026784285.1 Stomatorhinus walkeri | reverse complement strand
AGCCCCCCCCCCCCCTCTCCTCCACCACCCCCAAATCCCATTCTCATTCTGCGAGGCTCAACACTCCACTGAGCAGCTAAAGACAGAGCCATCCGCAGCCTGAAAAGTGCGTCATTGTCCCTCAGCTCGGCCCGCTGCCAGCACTTTTTCCGAGGCGTTGGGAACATCGTAAACCCCGGCCGGCTCCCTCTCCCCTTTCTCCCGGTGCCTTTGAGTGCTGTGGCCTGTGCATATTTTACCGGCCCTGCTGAAAAGGACGCGGACGTCCCCTCTCTGGGTTTGGCGGCGCTGAATGGGGCGAGCAGGGGAGAGCGGAGTGGACTGTAGCCCAAGGGCATTGTGGGAGGACAATAGGTTTCCCCTGGTAGGAGATGTTTTCAAGCTGGTGCTTAGCCCCTCTCTCTCCCCCCCCCCCCCAAACTGGCTTTAAGCCTTCATGGAGCAGTGATGAGAAAAACATCCCCGGGCTGATGTGAAGGTCAGGGCTGGGCCTCCATTCACAGCTGGTGGGGCTGCAGTGTGTCAAAGTGCTGTTTGCTGTTACTAAGGATGAATCCCATCCTCCAAGCCATCACTGCATTTTAAGCCGTTTTCCATTATCAGCGTTCAAAAACACGATTCTGATTCTGCCTTCAGAAGACAGCGTTCAACAACATGATTGTGATTCTGATTCTGCTCTCATTTGACAACATTCATGAACACGATTCTGATTCTGCCCTCATGTGACAGCGTTGATAAACACAATTCTGATTCTGATTCTGCTCTCATTTGACAACATTCATGAACACGATTCTGATTCTGCCTTCATGTGACAGCGCTCATGAACACAATTCTGATTCTGATTCTGCCCTCATGTGACAGCGTTGATAAATTCTGATTCTGCCCTCATTTGACAACTTGTGAACACAATTCTGATTCTAATTCTGCATTCATTTAATAGCATTGATAAACATGATTCTGGTTCTGATTTTGCCTTCATGTGACAGCGTTGATAAACACGATTCTGATTCTGCCTCTGCCTCTGTGTAACATTGTTCATAAGCACAATTCTGATTCTGATTCTGCTCTCATGTAACAGTGTTGATAAACATGATTCTGATTCTTCCCTCAATTGACAACATTCATGAACACAATCCTGATTCTGCTCTCATTTGACGACGTTCATGAACACGATTCTGATTCTGCCTTTATGTGACAGCTTCCATAAACCCTCCCCCAGATTGACTCAGTGGCGTAATTGTCCAGTGGTGGGTAGATACACTGTGTCTGTCTCAGAGGAAATAAAGCATTTCCAGTTCACCCCCTTTAGCTCCTGCTCAGCATTCTCCATATAAAATAACAATAGCCTGAGCAGATCACTCATTTCCTCCTCCCCTGCTGTTTAGCATTGTACCAATTGTTTCATTTCCATGTAACAAGTAAGCAAAGTTACACGGGTGCAGTGGCTCTGAGGATGACAACGATGTCACTGCTTTCGCAGCATCTTATGGTCTCTCACAGGCTCTTCTCTGCTGACATGGTGAAGGACGGTCATTTATACTCACGTATGGTCCCTCATAGTCAATTACAAGCTATCATCGAGGTGGGGGATCGAAGGTGTCTCTCCTTCGCCAGAGTGGGTTATGATATTTCTACAGACGAGCCCCACCAGAACTCCTGACCCGAGTGAAAAATAAAGTGCCCTCAAATGCCGGTGGAAATTTCATACTTGACCAAGTGTGGGAGATTTGGGGCTGGAAAAAGTTCTAGGCTGTGTTTCCTGAGTAAGAGTTCAGTGAACAGTGGAGTCCAGTAAAAGTGAAAGTACTGCTTTAAAAACGATGCTTATGTGTGATGCTAGAGAATCAAGGGCTAAAGTACAATGTGAAGGTAGCCACTCAGATTTCAGAAGCTAAATGCAATCAGCCTTAGTGTGTGATAGATGTATCTTCCAGTGTGTCCAGACTCAGATTGGCAACACCATAAGCAAGATCATTCATGAAACATTGCAAAGATCAGACTAGATATGTACCTTCCTGTTTTCCAATTCAAGGAAAAAAATAGACTCTACTAAATACCACCTGTCAAGATGTATACAAGATAAGGATCAGTAAAAATTGTAGAAACATATACATTTTCTCACTTAAAGACATTTTTTTGTATATTTAATCCCTAAAGCCCTTGTTCATCTTCAAAGACCATGTTCTTTCCAATGTGAATGAAGGCAATTCTTGTTCTTAATCTTCGCACAAGAGCAGCAGGAGTCAGATCCAGTTGAAGCCGGTTGAAGGCGGGGGGGGGGGGGGGTTGCTGCCGAGCTTTCGGTTATGCCTTACGGAACGACACCGCTGCCGCTCTAGGATCACAGGGCTTTATCTTATTTTTTTTTAAATACATTTGCAGAGAACCTTCTGGAGTCTATCCTCATGGAAGTGTGAAGGTGGAAACTCGAAACAAAGTGAGCCGGAAGTAGAAAAAAAGAGTAAAAGAGAGGAGAGAGCAAAGAAATAGGGAGAGGAATAGTGGGCAGTGTGCTCAGCTTCTGCGGAACAAGGCAGGGCTCCAAGCACTCGGGTCTCATTAGACGCAACCGAAATGCTTTTTATGATGAATAATGGTACTTATGCTTGCAACAACAATTAAGACAATAAAATGAGTAACCGTGTATTGCTGCTCGTGGTTCATTGCTGTGTGAGCCCTGTGCCCCTTTCAGTCTTAGAGCTGTGGTGTTACCTTCTCACCTCCCCCTTATAATAATATAGTAAATATTGTTGGAATTGCAGGCTGTGACACAGTGGTCGGATGAATTATTACCCATGATGCAACTGTGGTTTCTGTATTGCTTTGCTGTCTGTCTTTCTCAGTGGCTGGGAGATTCGCTCAGCTTTTATTGCGCTTTGGCATAAATCACAGAGCTGACGTATGTAGTGAATGGGTGAGTGGAGATGAACAGAGGAGGAGTGCGTGCTTGGAAGTGGATGGCCTTTGCAGGGAGGAACCTGTTGGATCTCAGGCTTGGCCCGGCTTATCTTTCGGGCCTGCCAGAACATCGCCAGGGCCGTGCTCAGTCGGGTGTCCACACGAAGGATTGACACAACCAGGGTACCTTAGGGGTAATGACCCAGACCCACTCTTCCGGGCATTAAGGCTGAGGTACTTTCCTGCTAATCCTCCACCTAGCTAGTATCTACCAGTACCCTTCATCTGCTCCCAATGAGCTAATTAATGGCCTTTGTTTAGATCCGAAATGTAGAGGGAAGTTGTGGAGGGCATTCAGGTCACAACCAGGGGTCAGAGCGCTTACCACACAGACTTTGTGACAGTCTCTCATCTTGCAAAAGAAGATGAATTCAGAACCCGATGCCATTGAAATAATTAGCGGGCCGCTAGTTTGCGGATCTAATGCTTATTCCGTCTCATTAGCTCTATGGCTGCTGCAGGTCCACTCCAGCCAGGTTAGCATCAGACTCCTTCCCTAAGAGGGTCACGGCCACTCAGCATGATGAGAGCAGCCATCAGGGAAGCTATGTGCCTAATTAAAGAGCAGGAAGAGCTCATTAATATTATTATCATCGAGTAGGTTTGTCCATGCAAAGTTACTGCTGCCAGTGTTAAAATAGATATGTATAAAACAGCAGTAGCTGTGTATATTTAACTTGAAGGCTCTTTGGACTTAGCTCAGCACAGTGCCATCTTAGATCTTTCTCGTGCATCTTTTCTAACGATTTCTCCTGAAGCTCACCCCAGCCAATAAGGATTTTAGCATAATTCGGGCATCACCGGCCCCCACATTAAGGGAGGGTGTCACGCGAGCAGTCTATGGATGTCATGTGACCTCACATTCAATACATCCCACAATGACGAGTCTTTGAACATGCTCCACAGTATGTCTGCGGTGTCCTGTTTACAGAAATGCCAAAATGAGTGGCTTTTAAAGCATTTGAATGCTGAAATTGGAGATTTCTTAGGGTAATACTGGAGTTTACTGATATTTGAGCTGTCCCCTGCCCTGGATTCAGTATTTTGTGAAAGCATGAGTAAGCAGCTGCTCTGTGAAGGTCACACCACAGATGGGGTTGGTTGTTACATTTTAAAGGCAATTTAACCAGTTTAGACTGAAGTAAATGTGTATTGGACAACATTTTGCTTAATATTACTGAAATATATTGATGTATGGAAAAAGTAACAATATTTTTTTCAAATAATCAGTATCATCATATAGTAGACAAACTTAGCATATTATACCGTATAAACTATATATTTTTGGTAATGAGCCTTTAATTATGAGTCGTAGGTTACAAATGATTTTGTGTAACAGAGGTTGTATAAGCGGCATGGCACCTATGAATTAAATCCCACTTTTAGGGTGTTTTCCTCATGCTCATTTAGCATAATTCGTCAGCCTGTTGTGTTGAGCAACGGTCTGACACTGTTTAATGGAGCTGAACAATCATTAAATGCTGGAAAAAGTGCACATTCCCACAATTTTAATCCTTATGAGCATATTTGTTTATTTGATGCTTATTTGACACTTGCTTGATTGTCTTTCCAGTCAGCGAAGCAAAATCTGGGACTTCAGGATGGAAATAATCTAGATAAATGTGTACAATTTGGATAAATGTGTAAGATTTATTGTGAGATGAAAAAAAAACAAATCTCAGTATAAATGAAACCCTGTTATTAAGGTCTGCAATGAAGCACTTCACAATCTCCATTCCTGAACATTCATTTGATGACTAGTAATCTGTGCCTGACAGTCACACATGCCGAAGCCAAGCCAGAGCCTTTGGCCGTAACGTATTTCGTGTCTTTGCTCGTGCGCGATGCCTTTGGCACCATCACCCACTCCTCATCCTGCATGCACACCTCCTCTCCCCTGCAAAGGTCAGTCACCTCGTTCTTTCCTTTCCTGTTTTTCTTGTCTCTGTTTTCGGTCTTGCCGCAGCACGTCAGAATTAACATGCCCCATGCGCTGTAGTAGCTTTTAAGGACACTACTTACGGCTCGGCTTGGAGCACACTTCTCAGGAGTGTCCTGCTTACCCCCCCAGACCCAGGTTGGACAGGGTTACAGAGGGGAAATCGCTGTACTGGTCATTTTCACCTGTAGAGTGTGATATGAGACACATCTTACCAGTGCTTTTCTTCGCAGCTAAAGAAGAAGATCCTCCCTTCGCAGCCCTCTGAGTGACTGAGGATATCAAATTCAACTTTAAATCAATATAGAAACATGCTTCTTTAACAAATCACATAGCCAATTATGCTTATGTATGCACTGCATTTGTTTGAGCATTTATTGTCCAACTAAATATGAAGTCCTTTGTGTTTTAAAGACAAATTGGTACAGTATTGACTGGACTGCATGTTACGCTGATCGCACTGTTTGGAGCTACTGTTTAGCCTCATGTAGAATATTAGCCAGGCACGGCCATAAAAAGTGCCTGTAATGGGTGCCTAAAGTGATAATGATTTTGATATTTATTTTAAAAACTGCCTGAGAGTAAGAGGAGTTAACTTATTATGATTCTTATGCCACAATACCAGGAAAGTGAAAGTGGAAACCGCCTTTCAATTTAAGCAGAGAGAGGAACTAATGAAGCGTGTGGAAACTTAGTGACCGCGCTGCTGTCTGATTGGTTAAAGTGCAGGAGACTAACCCACTGCTCCCCTAGGTGCCTTTGCTCTGTTCGTTTCGCCGTGACACCTTCCCCCTGGTCTGACCCCTGGGTACAGCTTGCTGCCTGCTTCTGAGAATTGCCAATACCTGCTGGGAATCACGGTTATTACTGCGAAGCTTGCCTTGTCCCGGTGTCCCCAGGGCCTAAATGTCACCTCAGCCATTCCCATTGAGCTATATCTGCAGCGCAGATCGCTCTGGTGATTCTGGAATTCGTTGACAGGAGTTTGTTCTACACAGAGTGCTAGGATTAGCTCTGTGATGTCACAGGCTTGTAGGTCCATGGCTCCCATCCAGTGCAGTTCGAACCTCTGCCCGGTGGTTGAGAAAGCCTGGTTTATTTCTCGACTGGGTGCACCACGACCTGGCCTCTTCCTTCAGATTGATGAGTTAATTTTACGCCGGAGCATGGGTGAGGTCACCATTTACGGTCCCTGGTCATTCATCGCAAAACATGAATCTCCTCATTCATTAGCAGGGTGGTCTGAGTCCCCAGCACTTACACCACTGGTGTTTTATTGAGGTCCAGATGAGCGGTAATGGAATACTTGTTTACACAATGGCATACACAATGAAATGCACCACAGAATACTCGTATACACAGCGGTATCCATAAATGAATACAGAATGGAGTACTCGCCACATCAGCAGACCCCATGGTGTCATTCAATTCAGGGGCCAAGTCCTAATGGAATTCAACACTCAGTATTTGTTTCACATATTTGTTTATACCATGGTATGCATGTATACAGGGCTACATGCAGTGGAGGGGAGATTCATTCTGATGTCATTCATTCTGGTGTGAAGCCAGTATACAGGGCTTAAAAATGAATATGTCCCAGACCTATTGTAGATTTTTTTTACGCAGGACCTTTGGATGTTTTCTGGCAATTAAAATCCAACTGAAAGAGACAGCGCTAAAAATATAAAGCGCCGGAACATGAATAATTCCAGTGCTTAATTAAAGATTAAAGTGTATCCTTACATAAGGGTTTGCTTTAAATATAACATGAGGGAAGTCACATAAGACCATGTAAAAGCTCAGAATGAAGTAGACCCAGGCATAATGATGAATATTCAATGCAGGGAACAGCATCTAACTTTATCTAAAAAAATGCTTCCTCTGGCTGGCTTTGCTTGCTTCTGTCCTGAAGGTTTCATAGAAGGGAGTTCTGCAGAAAAGCACTGGATCTGAGTGCTTCTGCCTTCACTTGAAAGGCAGGCGCCTGTCTGCATGGGACACAAGAAACTTGCAGCAATTCCTGTAATCAGTCTGGAGGTGCTGTGAAAATGTCAGGGAGAGTCAGTGACTTTTCAGCTCTAATGAACAGCTGGAATCCCAGAACGAGCCAGGTTGCATCACTTCCTGCCAATAGCATCTCTTAAGTCCATAAAAGGTTTTAGCAGTAAAAGAAGATATAGAGACCAAGAATAGTAAATATGTATGAAGAACAAGGATGCAGATTTGAAGGTGCTCATAGCTTGGCCTGTCCTTGATTATTTCAGTTGAAAAAGTCTTTAATAGTACAGGTACGGGTAACATATGCTTTATGAATAATTCAATTTTAGTCATAAATAACACAACAGCACACATTTCTCTAGCCTTTCAAAGAGGATTTTTGGCAGGAACAATGATATTTCACTTGACAATAACATATTTTGCTGCATTTCAGTTTCGTATTTCACTGAGTTCCTCTTAGACAGACGTGTTTATTTTTGTTGCGCATGAGCGAGCCTGGGGGGTGGCGGGAGGCTTTGCCTTTGGTGCCGTCTGCAGTCATTACAAAGGGACCCCTCCTTCGAATGGTAATTTGACATTTTCTGACTCCCAGCTACAACTGTGAGCCAGCTATTCATGACTTGCACTTAAAGAATGACCTGGTTTTCTGCGAGATATAGTGACACTGAGGGCAGAGGTTAACTGTTTGGATGGTCTGCAGCTGGGACATTGGGCTCCCATGGCGTGGGACATTACAATGGAAAGCTGATTTAATGCAGCGATTTCAGTCACTCGCTGACTTTCACTTTAATCGATGCCGTCATTGGGTTAATATTAAAAGACACGCTGGGCAGATAGTTAACATGAGTCACATTTGTTTGGAACTAGGGACGCAGTTTGTGACTCACTGAATGCAGTTGCAGCTGTCTGCCTGCGAGTGTTTACTGCTAAGCCGTGCTTTCCGTCTGTGGGGAACACAAGCAGCCTGTTTCCTCATTGGGCAAAAGCCCTGTTTTGCAGTAACTGTCTGTAACTGGAGCTCAAAGATAGAGATGGTAAATTAAATAGAAAATCAAGTGACTGGGCCACCGTGATGGGACGGCCCATTCCATGCCATCTGGTAAGCTATTGATATTTTTTCTATTTAAAGTTGATTTTTATACCTGTATATTTTTCAGGAAGTGTCAGGAGCTGTGATTGGAAAACACATCTCAACTTTGCAATCCAGAGACGGCCATCGTCCACCCTGAGATGCGGGCTGCCTGTAACGACATTGTGAATGCTCTGATTCCTGCGTTCCTTCCCAGTTACGTCCTATATATCTACAATCTGATGGCTTCTCTACTAACCTAAACCCCCAATAATTCATCCCCAACACCTCGTTGTCACCTTTAGCTTAATCTAAAATATAGGCCAATACACACCCAACATCACTGATTTCCTATAGAGGGAGCCCCAAGTCAAAAACTGTTAATGATTAAAATCTCGGATTTCGGCCTGTCATAACATCACCGTGAAGCAAATTAATACTGCGTAATATGCAGAATGGGTCGGCTGGGTGGTGCAGTGGTTAGCACTGTTGCCTCCCACCTCAGTTTGAGTCTCTACCAGTGCTCCATGTTGGTGCCATTGTGGAGTTTCCTATAGGTACTCTGGTTTCTCCCCACAGTCCAAAAACATGCTGAGGTTAATTGGAGTTGTCAAATTGTCTGTGAGTGTGTCCTGTGATTGGGTGACACCCTGTTCTGGGTTGCTCCCTGCCTTGCGCCCATCGGCTCTGGATCCCCCCTGACCTTGAATAGGATAAGTGGCTTCAGAAATTGGGTAGATGGACAATATGTAGAGTACTTTTAAAGGCAGTCATTGATTCAACATTTCTTTCAGCTTCTGTTAGGTGATGAAGGGCTCCTCTAGCCCCTGTCCTGTGCACAGCCGTCTTTTAGCCTAGTTACAGCATCCCTGGGCAACACAGATAATATAACAGCAGGATGCTTCTTCTGTCTGACAGCAGGCAGTGTGCAGGGCTTGAATCATTGCAGGAAGCTTTCTCATGCTGCTCCTGCCTACAATACCCACAATCCACCACCCTATATGGTACATAATTCTGCATTTGATTATCTCTCTCCAAGTCGGAACTCGGGTGAAAACGTCACGAAAAATGTCACTTTCCGTCGGAAACATGCCTCTTTTATGACGTTGATGTTGGACAGAATTTGGTTGTCCGAGAAGAGCAGTACCAAGCCCCCAGTCCTGAGCTACAGGTAGGAGCAGAGTAGGGGCACAGATACCCTGGCAGATTCAGGGGGCCCAGCACTTCACAGAGCTTTACAAACATTAAAGCATAAAATAATTACATTTGGGGGGGCCAAAGTGACAAATTGTCAGTTGGTCCAGAATTTCAGAGGTTGACTACAGTCATATAATCTGGATCCCTGTTTGGCAAACGAAATAACTGGAGAAGAAATATACTGTCAGTCAGTCTGACCACAGCATGTACACAATCTGGATGTTGTTATCTGCCCAGTTCGTTCCCTCAAAGAGGAAGTATGAAAAATCACAGAGGATCTGCTGACAGCCGCATTTGCGCAAACGCCCTCTAAAAGGATCACACCCAGACACTAGCAGTCTGAAGCAACAAAATAATGCTGGTGGATATGCAGGTGCTTCTGTATGCCAAAGTCCATAAAGCGCAATGCTGTGCCCTAAATATCATAACGGAACTGTCAGATCACTGCTCCGAATATAATGTTTTATTTATTTTCTTGAGTTAAAAAATAAAAAAAAAAACGTATCCAGCCTGTATCTAGATGTCGTGCAGAAAAACCGTTATTTTTTGTGTGCTCCCAGCAGAACAGGAAGCCATGAACAATTCTGGTCTTGAGGCACAGCCATTCGGCGTCTGCGGGACTCTCTATGTGGCGCATTCATGTGTTCCGAAGCAGTGGAGACAAACGGCCGATTGTCATGCGCGTTAAGATAATCGGGATGTGCTTTCGAGGGACGTGGCTGCGTTAGCTTTCGGCTCACGGCAAACAAAGGGTCCTCAGTGCCGGGTCTCGATTTGGCCTCCCACTCCATGCGTTTGAAAGCCTGACTTCAGCGAGCGCGCGGATGCACAGGAACGGCTGACCTGATTGGGCTGAGTGCCAGGAAGCAGAGCCACAGCTGTGAAGACACAGTCTGCGCATGTCCCTTCATATCTGACACGCCGGGCGCCCTGGGACAACAGCGTTCCTTCCGGAAGAAATTAGAAACGGCAGACAATCTGTGTATCTTTTAGAGGAAATTTAGGTTTTGTAACCTCTACTTATGGTATGAAACAATTCAGACCCACATTCCATTGGTGGGGAAATGACATGAAATTTCACAATGAGAACTACCCTCACCACAAATTCAGCATGGAGTCAAGGAGCAACTTGGGGTCTAATGTTAGTTTTCTGTTGTTATAGGAGAAGTTTAATTTTACTGACTGTCACATTTTCTGAAGACGTCAAAGAGTAGCTGCATCTGATATGGGATGAGACAACAGACACCTCAGTTAAAGGCCTTGAACATGCAGATCTTATACCACTGCACGTGTGTGTGAGTGTGTGTGGAGAGTAGGAGAGGTAATTACACACATGCATGTACACACATACACAAAAGTGCGAGCAACACTCGCACGGGGAGAGTAGAGCTCTGGAAAAGCTATGAGCTACGGCCCAGCCTCCATCTCCAGGCTGGGGGGGAGAATAACGCCACTGAGACTCAGCGTCGCTGGGGGTTGGCCTGTGGGCTGAGGGGAGGGGGGGGAGGAAAAAAAATACCATTAATTAATGAGAACCTGAGACTTTTCACTCACCCGTCCGCCCAGAGAGGCGGAACAGAGGTATGCCAGAAGAAAAGGCAGTCGGCCACCCCCTGCGTGAGGTGTAAGTTTTAGCACTGGGGCACGGCCACTTGGGACAGGCATCCTCCTCCCGGGGCCTTTAGCAACTGTTGGAAGTCCCTAGGGATTTGTCAGCACCCCCCCAGGACCAGCTGGTTCTGTATCAGAGTGCCCTGCACTAGGCCGCCGCAAGTCAGAGGACCCACCACATGTGAACCTGCACGGGGAGCCTCTTGCTGGTGTTTATGTCAGCTTCTGGTGTGCAGCCGTGCGTGTCTCTGCGTTTACATTAGTGTGTGAAATAAAAGCATTTTTAATGGGGTCCAGGGGAAGTTTAGGCGAATTGATGGGCTGGGGGTGGGGGCCTATTTTGACACCCCAGGGGTCAGGGACCTTTGGCCCTTTGTTTCTCTGGTGACATGTTGGGTGAATAGCTTCAGATGGAATACCCTCCCTGCCATTCCCATGATGTTGCAAAAGAGAGATGGCGTGAGAGAGATTAGCAAATCACAGAGCAGGACCAGCTCCCAAGAAGGGCTATGGCAGGTATCTGCTACTTTTTCATAAAAAAATCAGACTAAACAAAGCCTTTTAGTGCATTTTAATCTGTTATATTATAATATTAAACATTATAATTATATTGTAATATAATATTCCAGCATTTACACCCGCAGCTCTCAGTTATACCACATCCCAAAAGTGTATTTTCAAAGTTTTCCTTCCATGTATCAAAACTTAAAATTCTGAGTTGTGACTGTACTGGAAACAGATTGTAAGCGCCCCCTGGAGGCAAGATTGTGCATTTTCTGTATTCCATAAGTGTTTAAAGACCTTATCATTAAAGTAGCGGTGTCACTATCGATAATCGATTAATTTAACGATTCATCGAGTAATCGTTTATAATATAATATAACATATATAATATAATGTAACATATTATAATAATATAATATCGTATGGTGCCCTATGCTAATAAGCACCCGCAATTATCACATCACGCGGACCGCAATGGTCTGCTGGGTTCAAACCATCAATACCTTGTTAAAACATTTTTGGTCAGTCTATGGAAAGAAAATTTAACAAGCTTTATAATTCTTCCCTTTCAAAATGATGTAGTACATGTTTATCGCTTTTGCGCGAGCTCCGCACGCGCTCTCCGAGAATCGTAATCATTCTCGTACTTGCCGTTTGAGTCAGTTAGAGTCCATGGCCCGTTCGTGAGAAATAAAAAAATGAACAGAAAAACGAACAGGAACCCCTCACGAAAAAAAATTCTTCTTCCGCTGTATGGAAATATTTTAAATATCTCATAGAGACGATATCGAGCAAAACCAAGTACTTGTCGACACGACTTTGTGTCTTAGCACAACCAACGGGAATACCACCAATTTATTAGACAAAAAGACAGGAAAGGCTCCCCCGAGAGGCTAAATGTCACATATCTCTGACTAACCTCGCATTATTGGGTGAGTCCGTCAAATCAGATGTATTTGCATTGCATTCGTGCTGTGGTAATATTTACGTTCTGCTTTGCAATACTGACAGACGACTTTCTGTCTTCTGATTCACTTTAATAAGAAGTGTTTCCACACAACGAATGGTTTTTGCTCTTTATTTTCACCTGCATTCGTCAAATTGCTGACTAATCGAGAAGGGAAATTTTAATCCGTGTTTTTTTTGGTAATCGAGTTTAATCGAGTAATCGTGAAAGCTCTGTATCAAAGGAACTGTGTGGTCCATATAGTGAACTGGATGAACCTGTCGGAATATCCACAAAAATTGTTTTGCCCTTCATATTGGCTCAGGATAGGTCCATTTTGAGTGTACTGCACATTATACTGACTCATGATAGGCCCACTTTGAGTGTACTGTCTGTCATATCAGCATGTGATAGGTCCATCTTGAGTGTATTTTCTGTGATGCAGCTTATGATAGGTCCATTTGAACTCCAGGACAGTTCCAGACACGTGGTCTGTAGCCTTCCCGCCATGCTGTTCAGGTCCTCTCATTTTCCACAGGCAGCAGCTGCAGCCCAGATGCTGGTAAGGAAGCTGCGGAACCATGTTTTCTGCTTATCCTGTGCCATGTTGGCGTGCCCCTTGTGGTCATGGCTGTGCGAGGGCCACTCGGTTGGGTCTGCTTTATCACGCCTTGGAACAGTGCCACCTCTGGTGAGGCCTCCACAATTCATTCAACCCTGATCCGTGGTGGGCGCTCTGATCTCAGGCTGACAAGTCTCTACAGAGTGCTAAGCAGCAGAATGTTCTAGAATTAACCCCATTCCTCTCGAGAGGCTTCAGTGGCTTTGTTTATGCGGTCAGAGCGCTCATAAGAAACTGGCTCGACGATTACGTCATACACATCTGTATAGGCCCATGCTTCAGAGAGGTTCTTGTACGTATTACTTTCATAATGCATAAGTTCAGCACTTCATCCACACACGCAAACACACTGCAGATGGATCTTATATCATCCCCAAAACATCCGCATCTTGAAAATTTAATAGGATCTGCAGCACTGATTACTGTGCACATGTTATTTGTATCTCAGCTAAGGTAAGTGTTTTCCATGAATAGTATTTGGTATTTCGTTATCTAGGAGGGACCAAGGAATAAATTAGCTTTTTTCAGTTTTGGGGTTTTTTTCCTATTTTTTGATTCCCTCTGGAAAAAATGTGAATCCTCTCATAAGTACTTTGTGACAAACTCACGTTATGACTAATTGAACTTATTTGATCAATGTCCTCCTTTTTCTGTTTTCTCTGGAAGGTTCATTTTCACATTTTTATTCCCCTTAAAACTGTAAGCAGCCACACAATACCAGTTTTGTCAGTAAACTGTGACCTCAATGCCGGTAAAAGACAGACAAATGGCACCAGACTAAATTAATAACTGCTGTTGATACAAACTTTGAAAGAGACACAGTGAAGCTGTATACAAACAGGAAGTGCGTCTACAGAAAGGCGATGAGGGCCTAATGGCCATCTTTCTGATGTGTCTGCCATACCTTATTGCATGGATAAAGGTTAATGAAAATTATAAGAAAACATTTTCATGAACTGAAATAAAACAAGACGTGAAAATTAAATTACAACTAAACAAAAACTATAAATATTGCTTTTAAAACTATAAAAAGCAAACATCTCATAATTTACATTACCCTTTAAAAATACTCTTCATCTAAAGTGATGTCTTGAATATCTTAAATGACCATTAATAACACCTGGAACACGTCTTGCCATGTTTTGAGGACTGTAGTACATAACGAGCATTGCGTATTCATGTATTATTCTTAGAAAATCAGACTCTTAAAACTATGTCGATCCCTAGAAATGAAATTAGTAAAATTTAAATTGAAACTAAAATATATAAACACAAAATAAAAATACATCTTTTAAATATGTATCTTTATATATATATTTAAAATAAGAACTGTTAAAAACAAACAAAACCACATTACACACTAAGTAAAAATCTGGTGGATTTCAAATGCTATCAAAGCTATGATAAAACTTGCATTGACTGGTGTCTCTATGGAATGTTTATGCCTTGCAAAAAGCCACACGGGCAGATGTGTACAAGCAGAGCTGCTTCCACACTTTGCCTTGCAGTGCTGCTCCTCATGCTTGACAGTCACATGATCTTGCAGGCCTCGGCGCTGAGAATTCCACACTCCCGCCTTTGTGATTTTGATGTAAGCCCCTCGCACGTTTGTGGTGGTGGTGCGAATGGTAAGCTATTTACATTTTATTGAGTCCTGGGTAAACCTGTTAATGAGACAGATTAGTAATAGTTTGTCGCTTTTCACAGTCAAAATTCATGAGCCTCCCAACAATGGGCGTTGAGGAGAAGATCCCATATGCTGCAGGGAGGACCGGTACCTCTGGAAACCACATGTGGCATAATAAATGTAAATGATGTAGGTTTAACTCTGCAAATGACAAACCCTTAAATTTCTCCCATGAGATCAGGCAGTTTTGCACCCCCTCCATGCTGGAGTGCCAAACTATTTATATCCAGTTTCATCATTCAGTAAATATGAGATCCTTAAAACGTCCCCCTTAAAGATGTGTTTCTTTTTATGTGAACCTCATTTATTTTAAAGATCCTGCAAATACGGGTGACGGCAAAGGAAAGAGAGCATTTTAACAGGCCAGAGCCAGAGGTTGGGGTCTTTGTGAGTATGGGCTATATACCTAAACAGCCTCTGATTAGTGGGGTCCTCTAACAGACTGGACGTATGAGAAGGATGCCCTCGTCCTTGTACCACAAAACCATGCGTGGTGTCCTTCTCTTTGCTTAATAGATGGTGATTTCATTTTATTTGTTATGTAAAAGTGCTTTTGAGAGGTGGCATCATGGATTGGGAAAAGAAATAGAAAACTCGTGAATACATGCTTCCTCTTCTCTCGGGTAAAAGGAGGAACCCCTTCTGTAGGTGCCCGTGAGGGATTTCTTGCTAACTGTGAAGTCAGTGTCTTCACGTGTGAAGAAGGTCAGTGATGTTGTTGACTGCTAGGCTCAGACTCTTTGGGTCTGGTGACACTGAGACAATGGTGACCTTTCGGGACAGAAAAGGACAGCTTCCACATTTGATTAAGAACAGAGATAATGTAGCTGTGGGAGAAATTGGGACTTGTTTTTATTGTCCTACTCCTGACCTTTCTTTTGCATATGCAGTCCAGGTTAAAGACACAGAATTACAATCTTGCAAAACTGCATTTGAGCTTGAAAAGAAATGCAGACTGACCTTTAGCTGCAGCGCAAATTACGTGTGACTGTCAGGCTCTGTCTGTGATTGCCCTTCCAGTATAGAGTCAGTGGCGGTGATGCTCAGCTCCTTCCATTCATTGTCAGAACAAGGTCTCGTTGTGGGCCGGGGGAAGCAAACCCCGGCTTAGTTTGTTTACATCTGCATCTGATGTGGGAGCCCAATTAAGGAGAAGGAAAATGATGTTGGCATAGAATTAACCTTTGGGAACTGACAGGGACAACTTTCATGTTCATTTATGAGTGTGGATGTCTGGGCTGTAGTTCCTGGAGGAGTTTGGGCATGTTTTTATTGAAATCTATTTTATGTATGTAGCCTAGGTTAAAGGCACACTGATTTATACCCGTGTAAAGCTATTTTTGAAGTCTTGTCTTGGTGAAGACGTGCATTTTGACCCCCGGGCAAATGATCTGAGTGCAACTAATACATTACTATAGCGTTTATAGGGGTCTAAAATTACAACATTCACACCACTCAAAGTTAGATAAAGATATTGTTCTTTTGAACTGGGTTGAAACTCTACATGCATATTTTATACTTTCATGCTCATTAAGCAACCAAGTGAGGAAGGGGCAGCTATGATGAAAGTAACCACATGTGTTATGCCTGTCTGGGTGTGTGGTGCTATGTGTTGTGCCCTCTAGTGATGGTTTAGAAAACAGCCTTCGGTCCTCCTTTGGGAAAGAATTATGTTATGGATGCAGGGTGCCACTAGAGATTTCGAGCCCCTAACCCAGACCAATCTAATTGTGTTCCAGATTTTTTAGGAATCGACATAACTTATTAATCGACAATAATAAAGTAAGGCTGTTAATGCCTCATGAAAACCCTCGTGATAAAAAAGCACAAGACACAGGACGTCTTTACTTAATCATAAGTTTTGAGTCCTGTTGCAGTCTTTCTAGGTGAAGACAGGATTTGTCAGCTGTAGCTGTATATTTCAGTAAGGAAAACTTTTGTTTTAATACACTCTGTGATGATTTTGGCACATATCCAGTATGGTATAATGGGATAACACTGTGAAACTGCAAGTTATGAGGCTTCAGTATTTTTGGATCAAGGCATGTGCTAAGCAGATGAAGCAGTTTGTCATTGTCCCGGGCTGACAACATAAGAACAGAAGAATGATGCATTGTGGGTAGAGGAACTTTAAAGTGTTGGTCGCAAAATGTGATGTGGAGCATCTGTACCACACTCATTTCCCGTACATGGTACTAGTCCGAAAGAATTCAACAACGTAAATACTTGCTTTATTCCTCTGATACATGCACAGAAACAAACAAAAGAGAAAAATAGTAATAATCATTCTTTATTGCACAATTACTTGTTATACTGGGATTGCATCTTTTGCTCTAGATGACACGACTTGTGGGTTCAACTGGATATGTCCTTAGAAACATCTGGAAAAGGGATCCAAGACAATGATAGGAAGTTAGTCATCGGGGAAAAGGCGATTATGAAAGGAGACCAAAGGGCCTGAAAAGAAAGTGCTTTGATTCCATTTTTATTTCTTTTCCTTTTGATTTTTTATTATGTGAACAACATTTCAAGTTTCACTTTAACAAGTTTGGCTGTTTTTTGTAGTTTTTGTTTTACCCAGTTTTTTAGGATTGGTTATAGTACATTTCACCAAGAAGCAACTCAAAAATGAGGGATGCAAGACATTGAAAACAGATGATTGCACTCAGGTCTGGTTCCTGGGTTAATTACGCAATTAGGGTGGCAGCATGCTCTGGGTCATATCTAAAAATGCAGGGCAGTTGCCCATTATTTTGGTCAACAGAGCTATAAGAAGAATTCTCACTCATTTTGAGAAAGAGGTGTTTTTTTCAGTGACTAAAGAATGAGAGAAGGAGCAAATTTTAATTCCTTCTCACTGACGGGTTCTGGAGGCTTTGTTTAAGCGTATGATCCATTGTCCTGGCATGACTATGACTTACTTTAGCCCCTAGAGTGCAAGACAAATGCCGGTGAATACTAAATCATTCTGAATGATCATGTTGACAGAGCGTGGGATGACAACGCCTCCATCTAGAGGGTGTGAGTGGCAAGTGAATAGTCAGAAAGAAAGTAAAATTATGTAAGCCATATACCACAGGCACCTTGGTAAGCAGGTCTCAACCCAGACCAGCCCTTGTGGAAAGTTCCAGAACAGTGCCACTGATGGCATTTTCTGAAATGTTCAACAAAACACATATAGTTGAATTGCATTCCTGCAGTAAACTTCCTGACTTATAGAATTGCTGCCAAGATAAATAAAGCAATAAAGCTGTTCAGGTTTTTCAAGGTACAACAATGTTGAATGGAAGATTTAAACTTTAAAAATTGCTGCTGTTAGCCGCACCCTACCAATCTGTACAATGCTAACACCAACCGAGCAGTCGACCGAAAGGAAGAAGGCCCGCCAGGCGCCCCCTTAAATAGCCTCCCTTGCTGACACCAACCCACAGATTCAGCGTCTTGCAGTCCCCCATCATCATCATCAACCAATCACCAATTATTCTGCCGCCTAGAGAGACCCCCAAGAACAGCAACACCAATAGCCAAATCAACAAAAACTATTTACAATGCAACTTTTAATTTAATTTAATTTCTTAAGATCTGCAATACAAACCATGCTCTCTCTTGTAATTCTGCATGCCCAAATAGGTTCTTTCAAATGTTCCAGTATATTTTGCTCAAATCTAATGAAGCTAAAAACTACGACACCCATCCATCATCCAAGAGATATAGGACTTTCATGTTATAGTTTATCTGAAAGCTCATTTTGTGTTTTGTTAGCAGTGATAACCATGATCTGGCAGTACATCTGCCTTATAACTGACCATCGCTCCACTCACACCTCCAGCTCCTGGCTCTACATGTCAGACACACAGGCGATCAGCTGTGGGAGCCGGATTCGGCGCGGCCTGGAAAATGCCCCTCTGTCTGTGAAACGTGCGTTTGTTTTAACGGCGAGGTCGTTGCCGCGCAACGGGGGCCTGTTTTACGGCGAATCTGACACCTTGTTATTAATAAACCGCGGGAAGGAGCTGCTTTATATGACGGCACCACCTGTTTCCAGTTACACCCTGAGTATGGCCCAGGCTACTTAGCTGCCAGGATAGAGCCGTGGGCCTGCAGTACTGGGAGAGTCTGACACACACACACACACACACACACACACAAACACTAAAAGAGTTCAGGTCCTGCTGTAGCATCAATAGCTGGGTGATAAACTGGTACACCTTTAAGTTGTGTTTTACATGAGCATTTAAATACAACAAGATTATACCAGTTGAAAGAGTCTGGGATGGAGGGATGTGACTTACATAAACATCACAGGAGGAGAAAATGGGACACAGGAAGAGGCTGATGTTGCCAGTGATGCTGTGTTCCCGTGTGCACCAGTCAGGGCAAAGGCCCAACCCGTTTACCGTATTGCTTGGTCTTTTTATTTGCTTTTTTTCTTTTGTTTTGTTTTTTATTTGTTTTTTTAATTGCTTTTGTCTGCACAGTGCACTGTGTTGGGACACAAAAAGCGCAGCGAGCTGACGTGGACATTGCCCACAGCAGCTGTAAAATCCAGTCTTTGAACAGTGAAAATAGAATCCTGGACTGTTTGCTCTTGCATTTAATTAAATGTAATTAAAGTATTTATTTAATTAAAAGACGCAAAAATGTTTTTTAGCTGGGGCTTGGTTGAAGGCCTTAAGCTTCACCACCAGGGATGGTGCTGAGGGGGAAGGGATGGGCACTCGCAGAAGGGATGGCCACTCACATGTGGCCAGCTGACAGCGACGGCCATTTTTCCAGCTGCTTTGGTGAGCGAGTCGAGCTGCTTATAATACTAACATGGCTTAGGGCCCAGCGGCCACCAGGGGGCCCCTCCATCTGATCAGCCTATCAGAATGGGAAGAAAGATAGAAAATGAGAACTAGGTTAATCAAATTTTGTTTACGGTTGGGTTGGCTCTGTTTGCATCATTTGTATGTGCTCCCCCTTCGTGAAACAAGCATAAAACAAGGGGGCTGCTGAGGTTAACAGGGCAGTTTATGGACATGTGAAACAGCCAACCAGTCACACCTGTCACCTCCAGGGGTATCAGAGGGGCATGGATACCCTAGCAGATTCGGGGGGGAAGCATTTGCAGTTATTTATTACTCTTGATTTCTGTTTTCTGGCCCATGAAACTTTCTGGAACACCCACATCATCAGCCCGCCTGACTCTATGACAGATTTGCTGCACTTTGGGACATTGCCATCCAGCTTTTCCTCTGAAATGGGAAAAACATCCTTGCCATGCAACTCGATATACATAAGATATATAAGATCTTCAGATAAATATTTTTCTGTAGGACCCGGATCTTCTCTGTCAGCAAAAGTGATGATTCTCCAGCTACTTTGCCAGTACTGAGAGATCAGCTTCATCTGTTCAGTGAGACCTCCTGGGAAATTAGGTAAGTGTTTTGCTCTTTAAGGCAGACTGATTCTTCCCACCCACTTCGGTCCTCCAGGAGAGTCCTCTCAGGGGTGACTCTAAATATTCATCAGAAACTTCTTAAAAGATCTACGTTTTTCATACTGGCTGAT
Source organism: Stomatorhinus walkeri (assembly GCA_026784285.1). Lineage (NCBI taxonomy): Eukaryota > Metazoa > Chordata > Actinopteri > Osteoglossiformes > Mormyridae > Stomatorhinus > Stomatorhinus walkeri. Next base: position 10,645,969 of record JAODUD010000039.1, on the reverse strand, counting down.
TCATTCACAAATAGTTAATGTATGATTCACGGTGCTGGGCAGCCTCTGATCGGGGACTGTGTTTTCTCTGGTTTAATGGGCTTCTGGTGACGTCTTCCTCGGGGTGAGTAAGTGCGGTCCCTTCTCTTGTGGAGACGATCTCCCATGTGTGACCTGCTGGGTCAGACCACATCACATGCAAATCTGTGAGTTCCCCACTCACGAAGATGGGACACATTTGGATCTGAGCAGTTAAGACCACAGGGTAAATGTTAGCACCGTCACCACCCAGCCGTACAAAATAAGTGGGCAAAAATTCCCTGAATATGCCAAGCACTCATTCATTGGTGCACAACTTCATTGTCAGATCCAATTAGCTGATGGTTATGGTTTTCCAGAGGTTTCATTTCCAGAAAAACTTGTAAAATAGAACTGAGGATCTGAAGAGGATTTCTGACTGACAGCTTTCCCTGTATTCCCTGTAATTAAGTACCCTAATGATTCACTAATATTGCTGATTTATTATTTTATTTTGTATCTAGTCATATTCTCTATCCATGTAATGATCAATTTCTGGTCTATAGTGTTATATAATTGTTAAATGAATGTTTCCTAGGTCATGATGAAAATCCTGGACTGTTTTTCTTAAAAAGTAACGTTTTTTTGTGAAACTTGATCCTGCATATGTTCTGCTGCATTGTGTCAGATTTTATTTTTCTAGGATTTAGAGAAAGGCCTTTTCTAATCATTAGTAGCATGTAATGTGATAAGTGGTATGACAGATGATAACCATAGAGATCATGGAGAGGAAATCCTGCAGAACATGATGATGTTGAGAGGAAAAACTGTCACTGTCATAGCATGGCTGTGTCGACGGCAAGCCTTTACATCAGGGGTGTCCTGGAGGGTTCAAGAACTGTGTGGTAATTAGCACAAGGAGTTGAATCGTGTGTTTAAATGAGGGGAAACCCAAAAATGTGCAGGGTTCTGGCCCTCCAGGACTGGAGTTGGGCATCCCTGCTTTACATTTTTCTGCCAACCAGGTGTACAGGTCGACAACAAGCCTTCACGTGTTCCTGCAAACCATGTAGATGTGTTGACAACAGGCATTGACTTCAGGTGTTCCAACACACCTTGCAGGCATCTCGTCAACAGGCCTTCATGAGTTCCTGCAGACCATGTAGACATGTTGGTAACAGCCCTTCATGTTTTTCCACAGACCATGTGTACATGTCGATAACAGGCCTCTACATGTTCAACCTGTTGGCAATAGGCCTTCATGTGTTCCAGCAGACCATGTATACGTATCAATGACAGGCCTTTACGTGTTCGACATGTTGGTAACAGACATTTATGTGTTCCTGCAGACCATGTCGACACATTAGTGAGTGAATGGTTCTTTTCAAACTCTTTCCCTCAGCTCTACAATTATGACAAAAACCATTAAGCTTGTGCCAACATTATGAGAACTGAATTTCAGAAAAAAATACTTTGCTCCAGTCTCTATAGATTCAGGTTCAGGCTAGGTTTAAGTGTGCTGCAGGGGTGGGGGTGGGGGGGGCTCCCTAGGATTTCGGTAACCAGATTCACATCCCCATGTTTTTTAACCTAGGGTGGCTTTCCAGAAAACGATCGATCTAAGCGAATAATAAACAAGATAATGAATAACACAAGTAAAGAATGAGTGACGCCTACGTGCATTTCCAGAAACCCTTCATTATTCCACAATTAACAAACAACCTTTGTTGGCTCCTCCCCAGCCTCCACATGAGAAAAGCACAGACAGTCAATAACAGGAAGATCGATTCATTTCAGTGATGAAATACGTTATATGATAGTCACACCAGACATGCAAAAAAAAAAACATTAACTAATTAGTAAATCAATGAAAGTACACCAAAGCGACCATAATTAAGTCCAAAATAAATCAATCTATTTGTTGAAAATATAAAACGTGATGGTGAGCAGTAATAAGAAATGGAAGTAACAGTTCTCAAAAGAAGTCTTAAAACAACTTATTGAGGAGGTGCTCAAAAATATTTTAATAAATTTAAATTAATTTGAATACATTTTTTTAGTGTCATGCATAGCACCCTCTCCTGCTGGACATTGTATGTACTGTAGTTGTGCACATGGTAGAAAAGAAATGTGATCAATGCACAGATGCAGGACACAGCAGCCGTGCCGAGGGCTTCTGAAGGTCTGCAGGAATCCACTAGGTGCACTGAGGGCAAAATTCTGTTGTGTTCCACTTTTAAAGTTATCCTGCACCAGACCAAGGAGACACATTATTTTATCCCAGTCCAGTCTGTTTTACTTTTGGAACTGTGCTTTACTGAGATGGTCCAACGGGTTCATAGCCACCTACAAAAGCAACCTGGCTTCCTGGATCTCATTGTCTCAAATGCTGCATTTTTTCTATTTGCACAATTCTCTGCCGTTGCTGGTCGTGAGGGGTCATTCACCTTCCCAATTCAAAAGAAGTGACTGAACACCTAGCACTGTTGATTGTTTTACATAGCACTGTTGTTCAATAAGTAGCCTACCAGGGTTGTTCAGAATTCATTAATTGGATTTTGCATTGACTTGGCCACACCCTGTAAGATGCTGAATTGGAATGACAGTAAGAAGAATTTATTTCATTTCATTTCAATGCAGTCATACAACACATGAATGTCATTTAATCAAGCAAAACATGAATAATTACATAACAGATTTACTTCCAATATTGTAGATGTATATATTGACCTTAAAATGTACTAGTGAGAAACTTTATATTTACATGAGTGTAAGATAAAAATAGTGTAATTGTTTTAGCCTATTCTAACAAATTGCATTTGGTTTATGTCAGCCCTCTAACTCCTTTTCCATGTGCATATATTAATTGATTTTGCATATTTAACTGTTTATGTATGTTACCATTTTCAGTGTGCAGTAGCTTTTCCTATGGGCTGTCAGATGGATACTGGGCAGGGCTGGGATTCAGTGTATACTGTTCCTGTTAACATGCTGGGTAATCCATGTCGAAATATTAAGCTGTATTGTTAAAGATGCACTTACACTATGTATATGAATTTATGTAAAATAAATTCCATTTCAGTTCTACTTTCTTATATTCAAAGTGAAATTCTGCACCGTGTTTTCAATCGATTTATGAATTGAATTTGATTTTAAAGGTCATTCTTAAGTTACATCTGAATGGTGCACAACTATTATGTACTCCAATTGCATACAGGTGTTAGAACAACGACCCCCATTTGCGCAATTTTAGAGTCTGCATTATAGTTTTATATTGTAATACTAACAGCTTATTGTATCATCAGCATTATGACGTTGTCCGTCGTCAGTGTGATTTTGTCTCTATGTTACAGGACAGCAAGCAAAATTTCAAATAATGAACGACGTAGAAAAAACGAGTATGTAGGAGCAGTCGTAAATCTACGAACGAGGTAACGAGCTACTTTAGGTGGGTTTCGGGAAACGGGTACTAATTAATGATATAGGCCTAACTTTTATATAGAACTAACTTTTGTAGTTCATTGTTTTGAGGATGTTCAGAGCACCTTGGAGCTATTTCCACTAAGTAAGTGTAAAATATGTGCAATCATCTCTCTACATTGTTATATATTAAAGATACTTGTACGGTGATAATTTTA
>JAODUD010000039.1:10602543-10642234 GCA_026784285.1 Stomatorhinus walkeri | reverse complement strand
GGTTGTGTCCGACCGATTGTGGTGGGCCGGTCTAAGCGAAAATGCCAGGGCCCTTTTTTTGTCCCAGTCCAGCCCTGGGCCTAAGTACGAGATAAATAACTACTTAGCGTTACGAACCATTCTGGAAACCCGATTCACATATACAGTGAATATAACGATAATTAGAACAATAACAGTAAGAATGGCTTTTATGTAATATGAAGAACATCGATTAACTGGTTTTACAAAGTAGAAATCCCAATTTGAACAGGTCTGCGAGCGAAACAAAAGTTGAAGCTGAAACTACAGCAATAGGTGCATGCTGCCCTCTAATGGTAACACATGAAAGGCAGTGTAAATGGGTATTAATAATGAACACCGATGTAGGTCCAATTTCTTCAATGGGTCCTTTTTTGCCCGACTTAGACTTCCTACGTTATATAAACAGATTTAGTGCGCTCGTAGTAATAATTTAAAAGTAGTAACTGTATCTGAACTGATTATTCTAAGTAACTGACTTAACGGAAGCAGATATGGCAATTTAGTAACAAGAGACGTTATAGTCAAACTGCAACTTTAACAAGAAGGGACATATACTTAAGTGTTGGGTGTTTGTGGAGGACAAAATGGGTAAATGGGAAAACTTTAAATGAGAATTCGCAGAATTTTAAAAGTCAGTCTGGAATCACTGACGGCTACTGATGCACGTGATCAAAAGTTTGTCTGTTTCAGCGGTCTGATTTTTCTTTGAAAAACGTTATGAGTTCCAGGCTGTGAGTATATGAGTTCTCCATACCGTGTGTGCGCATACATTACCATTATTTGTCAATCACGCGTCATTGTCCATTTGGATGAAATGAAACACTGCTGACAGCCCCCGCTACGCAGCTAGTCCTTGCCTTCGCTTTTTTCCTTATGTTTTAACGTTACAGCCGACTTCGCCGAAAGAGTTTGTGAAAATACAAATGCCGACTCTTTTAAGATCCCTCAACTTAAGAGACAAAATATATAAAATACGGTGTTTTTTCTGTATCAGTTTTGGTTTGGCCAGCTCCTGCGTTTTTGGCTTCCCATTGTCCAAGATGTTTTCCTAATTATAGGCCTACCACTCATCTTTGGGCTTTCTTAAAGAGAAGTAATAAAAGTTTCCCTCCTACCAATTTTCCTCCAAATGTGCTGAAGAGGACGAGTCGTCTCGAGATAATGAGGACACGATTAGCAATTCCAGCATGCAGATGACAACCATTGTCTGTTGACCAGCACTCAATGTGATGAGAGCCTGATTCAGGGTGATTACATTATCACAGAGCCAACACAAAATAGGGGAACTAGTTGTACTGCATCACCTGCTAATCTTTTATAAAAGAATGATGACTTGTGGACGCTGCAAATATTGATTGATGTTAACCGGACGACAAAATGTGCCTATTTTTAATATATAGCTCGAACTGCTGAAGAACTAAATGTGCTTTAATGCTAGTATGATTCTCCCACACATGTATTGTAAAATAAGAACCTTAGAGAACATCCAAGAAGGTTCTTCCAAAGATGAATTCTTCTGCCATAAGTGAATCATGGGCTTCCTCAACTGTAGGCTGATATTAGATTTATTTCTCCACCGGGACACTAAATAACTACCTTTTTATCGAAGCGTTCTCCCTGTATAAACATTACCCTCCCCGATAACTCTGGAAAGGAATAGATTATTCCTAGAAACATGTCTTCTGCAGAACTTTCAGTGAAGCAGAAAAATGGGCAAATTCTGTATGGTGTTATATTTTTAATGTAACTTTTAATTAAATGGCTTTTTTTCCATTTACTCAGAGGTGTCATTTTTAGTCTTCAGAAGGCTGTTTAATTTTTAGATTTGCATAGTTAAAATACCAGACAGACAGGAGCGTCACCGTGTGCCTGTAATGTACTCCTCATATAGGATCTTTTATTTGTATGCTACGTAACCCATACATATATGTTTTATTATCAGTAAAGAATATAGAAAAAATATTGTGATTCTGTAACTATCACGCTGTCTGAATGAAATAGCTATATGAAACCAGGACAAACAATACTAATAAATCCGGAAATGTTGTGGCTGGTTTTCACCTTCTCGTCTTGTTCTTCGTGACCGCATGGCAGGTGGGAGTTAGCAGCCGCTGCTTAGCCCTTTGAGGTTTACAAACCTGGTTCTTGATGCTGATATAAGGTGACCAGACCGATATGTCTTGCAATTCAACAGTTTGGCATGCCACTAAACGGGGGACTGATTTCTTATTGTAAGTCCTCCTCTGAGGACTGCTGTTTTGAAAAGAGCAAGGAGCTGGAAAATTGAGGTTTATCACGCCTCGGATCAGGTTACAGGGGTGCAGTACACACCACGTTTGACTAGGTGGCAGCAGACAGCTACAGTTAGATACCAGCCTTCTAACAAAATAATGGGTTAGTGATGGTCTAACATCGTTGTCGTAAACAATACAGCTTGTAAAATTAGTACCAGTCTGTGATTTTTTTGTGAATTATTGTCAAGCACTAGTGATAGACGGATTGATAATGGTGGTTAAAATTTGTAGTGTGAGGTGATCGAATTTCTATTAGGATCAGAGAAGCCCACAGTAGCTGAAGGGAAATGCATTAATTTTAGTAGAAATTAAAATTCAATCTCAGAAGTCTGAGATTGAAGTAAGCTGGTAAAGTACGTACATTTTTAGATATAGTTAAAAAAAACATTCTATTCTATCGAAAAAATTTATAAATTCGCTTTAACAGTTCCGTGATGTGAATATAAATTTGGAAGACATGTTTTCAAACTTTCAGTACGACACAGCTTCCAGCCTGTTTGAGTCTGGTCCAGTCAGTTACATAATAAGTCTGTAACTAGTTAGGTAAATTATCGGTTGCATTGACTGAGTATTAAAAATAATGTATAAATGCAACCGGGATCTTAATATATTATTTTTCTTTCCCCTGGTTCACATATCTCCAGGCTATTCAGGTAAGGTCCTCAAGGTTTGAACACTGCTGATTTTTCCAACCTTCTTTTACCTGTGAGCCAGGTGTGAAGCTCTGTGGCCAATCAGAATCAGTCATTATTAAACTACCTGGGAGAATTGAAAACACAACCTGGAATCGAGGTCCTAATTTGAAAAGCCCTGATATATCTAGTTACCTTCCCTTAATCTATTTTAACTTGCGCCACAACCCCCCAAGTGTACAGAGAGGGAAATATAACGCGGCCCGTTTTGACGGTAGATTGATTATTATTGCAATTTTCTAGTCGCCGAAGTCACCAAATGGTACTGTATTTTAACGCTTCAAAAATGAACGTTTAAAAAAAATGATTTTTTTAGTGGAATGTGAAAATATTGTTTGGACAGCTAAAACAGTTTGAAAAACACTGTTGGATCTTCCTTAGATTCACATGCATATTCCTGTTGCCACTAAAACTCCAAAGGTGTGCATCGGAATTCAATTATAACAGTATTACATTCTGAATATTTAAAAATCTGATGTTATTACAGCATTCATCCAGACTGTGAAGTAATGCATTATACTCTCTATAACCACCATTTGTTGGCCTCAAACACTCAACCAGGGATCTTCAACCTGTCTCATCTGTGTCTGTGGTATAAAAGGAAAAAATAAAAAAAGAACTAACTAGGCTACATTTCTAAATAATTTGTCAGTGGTAAAGTTTGCATTTTGATTACAGCGTTATCCAGGATTTGCCATGGTGTTGAACCCTGCATTTAACTGCCTGTTCTTAAGGTAGTGTTTCCCAACCTGGTCCTTTGGGATCAACAACCGGTTTACGTTTTTGCTTCCTCCCAGCTCCCTGCCAGACAGTCCACATATTTGCTGGACTGTCTATGGGTCCCCGAGGACTGGTATTTTGGGAATTTAAATGGGCATTCTTTGTTATTTTGGAAAGTCGTCATGACAAACAATGAAATTTCTCATCTGTGTCTTTACCTGTATAAAGGACTTAAGGCAATTGAGCTACTATTTATTGGAAATAAATAGTAATTCATACTTATACACCTGTTTTCCCCAAAACTTTTATTATAGTTTTATTAACATTATTCTTTATTTCTGATTCTATTTTATTGTTGAAATTGGGATTGAAAAACATAAATTTATTTAGTTATTAGACAGCAGCAGGTAAAACTGAAAATTGCTTCAGGTTACATTTAAATGGTCAGAATGTTTCATGTTCATACCAAATAATGACAAATCAAGGTCATTATCTTTACTTGCAGGTGCCTAATGTTATAATGCTTCTGTGACAGCTGTAATGGTAAATTAATGTGAAAATCCATGCAGAAAACCCCATTACCCATAAACAGTAAATAATTGCTTGTTGATTATTAGTTGGTGCTCTCTGATGGAGAAGATCAAGGATTCATTGTCCCCATGATGCTGGGGAGGTCTTCTGGGTCATAATAACCATTATGTACTGTCACTCTGGTACCCAGTTTCAAGGAACGCCTTGTGAGATCTCAATGCACCACAGAACCTGGGCGAGGGTGATTTTTCTGCCCTTTGGGAGTGGCCCATATCGCCACCATACTCTCATTGGTGGGAAGCTGTCACTGCTACTGCCCCAGCTGCCTCAGGAAGTAGACCCTAAGTAGAACACATGTCTTCAATTTTGTGAGTTTTCGCCCCCCTGATGTCTCAGAGGGGCACGCTGCCTGAGAAGAAGCTTTTCATGTAAGAATAATTTATGTTAAGTAGCTAGCTGTTATGTTTGTTACACTGGAGCTGACACTCTGTTTGTGTTTCGTTAAGGCTATGATGGATGGGGCTGTGGTTCATGCTAATTAACCCGATTCACCATGGCCAACACGTCACATTGACCTGCTCCGCCTCCTTTCTGCATTTTCGCACATTCTCTGTAGCCAGATCGACAGTGTGCCATTCATCATCATTTACCAGAAGCTAACAGTCAACAGTCAAGCTTTCAGGTTGGGGGGATGTCAGCGGGCTGAAAGCCGGAATGTGACAAAAAGCATAATTTTTATCAGCCAATTAGAGCAGATGCAACTCAAATCAATTAAAAAATTAAATGGATGTTTGTCCAGAAATGAAGTCAAATCAAAAAATTAAATTCTGCTGCTTTTACAAAGTTACTGAAGACAGCAAAATGAAAAAGGACCAGGGTCCTGTATCAGAAAGCAAGATTTCTTGCTTAGCCAGAGAACTTCTCAGATTTAAGGAATTACACTTTAAATGGACTTTATCTGCATTCATTTAGCCTTGACTACCTAAAATCCAACAGGATATTCAGCTAAGCAGGAAATCCTGCTTCATGATACAGCTCCAGGTTCACTGTCTAACCATTAAAGAATTGCATTGTCCACCAAAGAATCTCTGTGACTAATTGTATGTGTCACGACCGGAGGGAGAGAGAGAGGCGAGGATCCAGATATGCGGGGAAACAGGCTCTTTGTTGGACCAGCTGTAGTTACACGGGTAGTGGAGCACCGAGCTGAGAAGGCAGGTTCGGGCCGTGTGCTGGTCAGGAACCGGGGAACCGAGAGGGAGTACCCGGAGGGGTGCCCTCTCGGGGGGAGCCAGCAACCGGAACTGGGGATCGGCATGCAGAACTCTTAGTTGTGGGGCAAGAGCGAGGGTGAAAACCAGGGGAATCCCTCCAACTCAGAAGCACAGGCACAGAGCACGGGAGGATGGGGAGACGAAGATGGAGGATGACATCGGGAACGGGAAGTCAGGTAAGATGAGGGCTCTGCGAAGGGAAGGAACAAAGGTAGGGCACCAACACAAGTAAGATGGATGGATCGGGAAAGCAAGGGCACACGCTAGACAAGAAAAACACTCGATAAGGCTCGAAATCATCGGCTCAATACTTCGCACCATCCGTTTGGCACGGCGGTGCTTTTGACTCGGACATTGATGATCTGGAATGCATGCCACCCAGGGGGGCTCTGCCCCTTGTGGGCGTGACATCACCCCCCCCGACGGCCACCTCATGGAGGCTGCTGCCTGCGTCATGGTCATCCCCTGGGGCGAGGCACGGGCTTCTCAGGATGGGTACTGTGGAACTCGCTGACTAGGTCGGGTCCAGGCCTACTGTGGTAGGCACCCAGCAGCTGTCATCGGGGTTTTCTCCGGCCCATTCCACGAGGTACTGTAGTTTGCCCTTTCGGCAGCGGGAATTCAGGATGGCTCCACGGGAGGCGGAAGCTCGTCCACCTCTTCCACGCTGATGGGCACCTGTCTGTGTTTCACCAACTTAAGCAGGGAGACGTGGAAGGTATGGTGGATGTGGTAAACTCAGGGCATTTGCAGCTTCACTGTCACGGGTCCCCCTCGTTTCAGAACCCAGAACAGGCCGATGTAACGTGCTGTCAGCTTTCTTCCTTAGGTTCCGGGTCGAATGCCATACCTGTTGCCCCAGCCAGTAAGGAAAACTGTGTCGACGGTGACGGTCGACCTGCGTCTTACGGCGGTCGCTCCCCAGCTGCAGGGAGTGTTGGGTCTGCTGCCAGGCTCGTCAGTATTCTTGGTACCAGGTTTCCTCCCATGGTACCGGTGAGTCCCAAGGGAACAAGGGTGGTTGGAAATCTAACACACACTGGAAAGGGGTCAGTTTCGTCACAGGGCTCACCCGAAAGTTGAGGGAGTACTCAACCCACACCAGATGGGAGGCCCAGCTGGTCGGGTTCCTCCTACACAGGTGACGCAGGGCTTTGGCCACCTCCTGGTTCGTCCTTTCGGCTAAACCATGGGTTGTGGACAAGCTCAGCGACATCTGCAATTTCGCGGTGAGTTCCTTGAACAACCGAGAGGCAAACTGGGGACCTCGATCTGACACGATGTCCTTGGGGAGACAGCGAAGGCTTGCAGCGGGAACACTCGGCACAACCCTCGACGAACGCGCTCACCTCCTTCTGCCAGTTCGGCCACCAGTACCTCCTTTTCGGGAGAAGTAGGCACACGGGTGCCAGCACCCCCTTTTCTGGATCACGTTGGATCGGCACGGCACCCACCCCGACCCGGCATCTACCTCAACCTCGAATGGCTCTTCAGGCAGGGGTTGGCATAGTACCGGGGCGGTGCAGAATGACCGTTTCAGCCGGGCAAACGCTTGTTCAGCTGCGGGATTTCAGGGGAGTCGAGTTGGTTTGCCTTGAGTGAGGGAAGTCAGTGGTGCCGCTATCTGACTGAAGTTGCGTTTAAACCGGCGGTAGAAACTTCTCACCCTTTACGAAGAGAGAGTGCTCCCGCAGTCTCTGCAGCACCAGGCGCACATGTTTCACGTGTTCCTGCTTAGAGGAGGAATAGATTAGAATATCGTCAATATACACTATCACAAAGCGGTGGATCATATCTCGGAATATGCGGTTCATGAACGACTGAAAGATGGAGGGACTATTTGCCAACCCATACGGCATGACCCGGTACTCGTACTGCCCCCTACTGGTGATGAAAGACATTTTACATTCGTCGCCCTGTTGGATCCGGATTAGATTGTAGGTGCTGCGAAGGTACAACTTGGTGAATATGGTAGCCTGGCAGAGGTGTTCCAGGGCCGAGGGTATTAGGGGCAGCAGTTCTCTCTTCTTGACGGTGTTGGAGTTTAGCGCCCGATAGTCAATCTAAGGGCGGAGGCCCCCCATCCTTCTTTTTAACGAAGAAGAAGCCGGCTGAGCCAGGTGAGGTTGAGAGGTGGATGATACCTTGCTGCAGACCATCTGTGACATATTTCTCTCCAGGGAACCAGGGAATCGCCTCCAGATTCTCCGGCTCGGGGTTCTCTACTCCTGTTGCTTTGAAGGCAGAGATAGGCACTCGCCAGCACATTGGGCAGACCAGGAGATTATCTCTCCACTCTCCCAGGCTATGCGGAGGTTGTGCTTACGCAGCCAGGGAATCATAAGATCCTTGGTCTTATGCAATACAAGGATTTCTAGTTCCTCATGGTGCAGCAGTCCCACACTAACCTCCAGGAAGCAGATGGTCCCGCTAGCAACATGCTCACCGGTGACCCCCTGAATGGAGAGCGGCCGGTCGAGCTGTTGAAGAGGGACATTCAAATGGCGAACTAATTCGACATCAATGAAACTCCCGGTCACCTCACAGTCAATAAGGGCCTCCACCATGATGCGCTGAGATCCTCACTTAACCTTCACCGGTTCAAATTAATGAAAGATTTGTTACATGAAGCATGAAGAAGGAGGGATGATCCATGTAGTGCTTCTCAACAAAAGGGGTTTTATTAAAGCATAGCACAAAGGGATAACCAGAAAATATAGGGACTGCAAGGGCTCAAAATAAAACTGGGAAACAAAGAAAGTAAGGTAGGGAGCAACGCCAGGGACAACAATACTAAAGGCAGGGAGGAACACAGAAGGCTACAATAACTGACATGGGATAACTATAATGACTACAACTAACAATCACACAGTTACCACAGGGAAACAGCCACAGTGACCCATTGAGGAACAGAACAAACACAGGCGCTCTACCAAGATGAGACGAAAGACATGTAAGAACCACAACTAATCAACCAATCACTAAGGAATTTGGACAACAATGAACAGGTAGGGTATATTACAATTAACAGGCACTAGAGACTAGGAAACATTAACAAACACTGAGGACTATCTACACAAGGAAAGACGACGAACACAGGTAAAACTGAACATAACAAAAAGTCACGGGCAGGGAAACCATTAACAGGGCCACAAAGCAAAGACATAGATTAACAATATCAGATGCTAGGAGATGAGGCTTTCTACACCCAAGGCTTTCACTCACTAGTTCACTCATCTAGTGATGTGAATATAGAAGCGATATAATTTAGGTACAATTCAGAAGGGAATGGACACTTTCAGAGACACTGCATCGGTAATAAATTTAATTTGAATTACAGCCCATTGACATATTACTATGCTGTACTTATAGTTTCTCTCAAAGCCTCGGTGTTTTATAAAGCATCCAATGGTATAATTCCTGACTCAAACAAAAATCCTCAGAAAATATAGCAAAAGGATCTGGGATGTACAACTGATGATAAGAAGAGTTGAAAACATTATCTACAGCGATGAAGAATGTTTAAAAAATGTGAGGAAAACTTATTAAATCCAGAATTTTACATAGTTATTATTGGATGCCTTCAAGGCAGAGAATGTGGTTGATTACTGATGATAAATGTTGGAAACGCAACAGTCAGGTGGATACATTTATGCATGTGACCTGGGAATGTTCATTGGTCTATCCTTTCTGGACTAAATTGTTACAACAATTAGGAAATTGGGTTGGTGTAGCACTGGCCCTATGCCCTCAATTTTGTCTGTTGGGAGACAGGAAAAGAACACCACACTTAAGCAAAAACCAGTTCACTTTAGTGATTATAGGAATCATCCCAGCAGGTAAGCTAAATCTAAAATCTAAAAACTCTGACGTGGAAGATTGGATGGAGGAAATGTTCAAAATATCATGTTATTAAAAAATGTTGGTTTGTATTAATAATATGCAAAAACTGACTGAATAATGGAGTGATGTTTGGCAAGCTGTTAAGGTATATAGGGGTAATTGAAACATGGCTTCCATATGGTTATTTGATTCTTTATTTTATGTTTAGACAATAGTAATTTTATATTTTTAAGCAATATGCCACTGAATTGCTTGTCTTATTTATGTGGTCTGTGTGTAATTTTGCTGCTGTACATTTGAAGTTAATAATGAATAAAACATTTCAATTACAAAATAACATATTAAGACATGTGATTGACGTTTTCAAGCAATGGTGAAAATGCACAGGGGTAAAGTTAATTCAACATTTATTTGACATTGAAAATACAATTATATTTCACGCTTCAGCCATCTTAGTGGATGATGTCAAAACAACTGTGAGCAAGGAGACCAATGTCCTTCATATGCCACAAAGTCTTGTTTTTGAAATATTCCAAGTAGCCTACATTTTAGAATTAAAAATGATATATACATGCATATTATATACAAGAGGAATATTTCAAAAACAAGCCTTGTGCCATATGAAGGACATTAGTCTCTGTGTTGCTCAGTTACCATATTTGGTGAGACTAAAAAAAAAGAGAAAAAGATTACAAAATGTCTATAAACATACATTTACGGAAGTTGATGTCACTCGTGGGCAACTTCACACGTAGGACGTACACATCGTTTAATTTTTAAAGTATAAGTTTTGGCTCGCAGTTTACGTAATCATTTATTTAATACTATCCAAGCTACTGACACAATAGGTTGTTACTATGAAAGTGCATCTCGGAATAGAAATGATACTCAGAATTTGTATGGGACTATTTTTATTCAGAAGCAAAAATGTTCAAATTCTGCTCCATCCTTCCCACTTTTCTTGAAGGAAATTGACGTGTTATTACATAAAGATGCATGCATACTAATGGTGGAGTTTGTTTTCCCATTGAACAGCTAAAATATATATACAGTACTCTTATTTCAATGTACAGTAATACTACCTTCATGTATGTCTACGGACACAATATCTTTTAATTGCTATCTTTTATCTGTTTTCTTTGCCTTTTCTACATAAATATTTGTATCCTTTATGCAAGTGTTGAAACTTGGTCAGTAAAAATGCGGAACTTGCAAACGATCTGTGATGATACCGAGTGGCTGCCGTATATTGAAAATTGGTGCCTTTTCCTACAAGTTACTTCACTGTAACTTGCAATACTGGGTTGTACGGGTTGTAGCGGTAAATCCGGACAAACCCGGATGCCCAGACAGCGGCCCAAAAATAGAACATAACCCTGGTTTGAAATGAACTGAAATGGTTAAAGCGCATAAAATGTTTATATTTTAAATGTCAAATGGACGTTGAATATTAAACTAACTTTATCCCTATGAAAATGCGAGGAAATTATTAATATCTATTAATAATTATGTGTTACAGAAGCATTTAAAATGCAACAAATATTTTTGAATCTATACTTTTTAAAATCATTGAAGTCCCTTTCAGCTTAAACATATAATGCTTTCTGCAGTTTCTTGGTAATTAACAGTTTGTAGCAAATCTGTAATTAAAATTATTCCAATACATGAATTTTGAGGATTTTTCTATATTCCACCCAAGAGCGTACATAAAAATATATGCAAACTGACTAATTGATATTAAGCTTGTATATACTCTGAGGCATTTTATTTGCCAATATGACCTTAAATATATACACAATGGTGGAATTTCCTATGTGCTTCTACTGACTAAAGACAGTGACGTATGTTTTAGCTGCTATTTTGGGATAGCTGCTTTATAATTATAAATCAAACTGAATTTTAGTTGTCCGTTTTGGAATGATTCACAACTGTCACATCTGAAGAGAAAGTAATTTTGTCTGTGTCATGTTTCATGGGTAAGTCTTTGTATAAGAGCTCTCAGTCAACTCTTTTTTTCTATTTAATTGTATATTCTTTGCCTGTCGTGTGGTACAATGTAGGTGCCCATGCTGACTGGATCAGACTCAAAAATGGAATTTGGGCTTCATTAAATAGACAAACTGAAGTTAGGGAAAATGGGCCTCTGGATTTGATGCCGTTTCATGCTGTGTGTATTTTCTAAGCACTAATTGTGAAGATGATATTATTTTTCGCAAAATATTCAGTTGTGCTGCTCTGAACAGTGTTATGAATTGAAACATCATGGTGAAGACATGATGAGAGTGTTTTTGTTAGACAAAGGCTAATGTTGAAATGTGCTTTATGGTGCAGGATACACTGTATATGAGACTTCACATCAAAGCTGGTTTAATCCTCTCCTGTGATTGTGATAAAGTGCCACCAGCAGGTTGTTTTTCTCTTGGATGTCACTCTGCTTGAAATTAATTCTATAACTGAATTTCGAATTTTTGAGTTCAATTGAGAGTTCAAAGTCTTGTGTTGGGTCATCTTTCTGCGCCGTGTGCGGTGGTCCTGCCCTATTGTAAACGGTGGCTCCATATGAAATGCTGGCTAGTTTACATCGCTCTGAGAACCCAAATGCGGGCACCCTTCTATACTTCACTTCTAAGGCAAAACAGATGCACAGATGTTTATGAAACCAAACTTCTCTAAACACTGTGGAGGCGAGCTCTGAGTAGGCCACATATTCGAGTCTGATGCCTGGGTGATAGCATCTCCTGGAGCTGAACAGGTTTGGGCGACTTTATCAACACTCCCCCTTGCGTTCATTCAGAGTGACATCTTGCTGTGATACGATCTTTCCATTTGTAAGGGACGCAGTTAGAGATCAGAATGGGGCACGTGATCAGGCTATGCTGGATTGAGTAATGCCAGTCTGGACACCCTGCCATTTTGTTTGGGATCAGTCCATCAACCAGAGGCATGAGACATACAGAGCAGCCCAATGTTTAGGATTGGTGGGGTCCAAAGTGTCACTCATGGCTCAATGAAGAAGCTATTCATCATGAAAACACCACTAGAGATGTTCAGCAATGGGATTAAACTGCACTGAAATCCAGCCTATTAAGAATTACCAATTAGTACCTCTGTCTGGTTAGCCTCAGGACCATTTCAAGTGTTAGATTATAATAGGAACTGTTTCGACCTCTGCAGGACAGAGCTGTGAATTCACTAGGCTCTTCTTATACTATATTGGCTGGGAATAGAAATGTATCTCTTTCCCCGTCCATGTGTGATGATTCTTCTAGCTAACACAGCACTGAAACTCTTTATTTTATATGGGGAGTTTTTTTTATAGTTAATGTAAGATGCCCTGTATAAAGTAAGAGTGATTTGTGCTGAAGGAGGATTTGCTTTGCTTCTTCTGCATTGGAGCTGCAGCGGAAAAACCTGCAGCGAGGATGAATCATAGACGTGTATCATCATTTTCCGTTGGCAGAGCTTCAGTTTACGTCTGCAGGATACACTCTGGGAGGGCGAGGAGGAGGAATAAGAAGAGAAATAGAGGGAGCAAAGGTGGGCAGATTTGTGGGTTTATTGTCTTCCTTGCACCTCTGGCTAGAGTGGTGGAACTTGGACTTTGGGTCAGAGCTGGGGAGGGAAGGCCAACCAAGGTCGGCTTGTCTTTTCCTGAACTGGGGACACAGCATTCTGAATGTTAGAAAACTATGGACCGATTTTGGAAATCAGGGTTTTACCGCCTTCAGCGAGTGTTACTTTTAAGAAAGGCCATCTGCCATTTTACCTTATAGTATATAGGAGGGAAAAATCCATTTGCTGGAAGACTCTGGCATTTTAAATAAATATGGAAGTGGTCTGTGGACTCACAAGTTAACTGGAAAATGGAATCATATAGCATATGATTTATGGTGACGCAGTGGCTCTGCACTTTGCTTCAGTTAGCTGGCTTTAGCATAATATGAATCCATTCTTGTTATACTTCAGAATTTGAATCTGACTTCTTCTGGAAGTGCATGAAAGTACTTACTGTTTATTCAGTACTGTAACAGTGATCATTAAAGTGATACATTGACACTGGTGATACTCTCTTTATGAGGATGAGAGTTACGTCCATTCTGTCTGTAGAAGCCCTGGGGACACAAAATAAGAATATGAAATAAACTGTATTCCACATCCTACAATGATGATGATGATGATGATGAAAAGGGGGTGTATTTGTACTGTTAAACAAGGAGCTGAATTAATGGTTTCCTTTTCACTTTCCAGTATTGCTTAAAATTGTCTGAATTTCTCTGGTATGCTCTGGCAGTTTTGAAGGGTGTTTGATGTTTATGTGATATCTTTCAAATTTCAACAATAATGGCCTTTGTATGCAAATACTTATTGTAACCTGAACCAGAAACAGGCTTGTGAGTGCTATAGTACTCCCATTGTTGCTTGTTGAGGATGCTGTGACAATGGACTTATTTGCACATCTACTTCTACTGCAGTTTTACTTCTTATTGCTTATCAGACTTCTTAATAATGGTCTGTAGTTTTAGTGCATCCATGTATTTAGTTTTCTTCTGCTGTTTTAATCATTACTGTCTCTCCATCTCCCTCCATCCCTCCATGTTGTACTCTCTCCAGTTCTGCTGTCTTTGACCCTGGTGCGGAGATCACTATTTAAATGGCCAAGTGGCAGGAAATAAATGACCAAAGGGAAACACTGTCCTTCCAGTGCAGGGAGAAGCTGGATATCTTTCAGCTGGAAGTGGGGTCATTTATTTTGGCTTCTCACTGCTGAGACCCCCAGCATTCAAAGCGGTTCGGTTACAGAGCCCATGTCCTTCCGCATCATGGCCTGCTTCCAATCACATGGGGATTATATAAAGAGATCAATTTTTTCCCCCTAATTAGTTTTAGGTTTTTATGCACTAAATCGCAAGGCTGCTGTTTTTACTTTTGGTCCGCATCCGGCATATGTCATGATGGTAGTTGCTGGGCCATTTCCTGATTTTGGAGAAAGCGAGTTTCAAATGAAGCTTAAGTACTGTTTGCTGTACAAGACAGGCAATACTTACTGTAACTGGTTCATCCTGTAGTAAATTGAAATTATTGGCATAAAATGGTTTAAATCTTGCAGCAGAGATGAGATGGGAGTGAAGATCTATAGTCAAGTACAAAAATGTACTTCCTGCAATGGAACACGTCTCTGTCAGTCAGCCCTGAAATTAGTTTAACTCTTCTCACTCATGGATCAATAACCTCACACTGAGCTTACCTCTATTGCTCAGTTATTGATCACATGGCTCTCATATATAGTAGTTTATTCACAGATATTACAAAGCAAACACATGTATACACATCCGCTGGTGGCGTTTATGTAGCCTACCTTGCAGTGTTTTGTTTCCCTTCAGCAAGTTAAGATGGATTCCCTTTCTGTTTTTCTACATTCACACCAAGTAGAATTCCTCCCCCCCTCCCCCAGGGTTTCTGATGATGTTCCCCTGGCCTGTTTCTCTGCCAGGTTGACTTAAGACCTTTTTTTCATTTAGCTCCAAATATCAATCCCAAGGAGTCATGCTTTTTGTGAACCATAAGATTACTTTATCTGAAGCCAGACAGATTCCCTGCACTGTACAAAACTTTAATGAAAGTATAGCTTCTATTTTTTTTCTTCTTAATTTCATGGTAGTTACTGATGGGCAATATGGCAAAAATATCATGTCACATTTTTTTTCAGGCAGAATCATGATCAACGATCTTATCACAATTTAATGTTCATTTTAAAGACTATTTTGTAAGTTACATAACAGTACAACCAAACTAATTCCTCTCTTTTAAAAATACAGCCATATAACATAATAAAACCTAAGAGAAATATGTACTCACCATACTGTTTCAGGTTTTTTCTTTCAAGGTGTTAAAAAGGTGCAAGTCTTATCTTTGCAAATTCTGCAAATAATTACTGTTTTTGCCATGTCAGTTTTGGAAAATCCAAACAATTTCCGTGTTACTGTTGTTGAATTCTGCTTAGGGATCAGCTCTTCTGCGTCTTCCATGCTGCTACGTTGGTAAATTTGGAATGCGTTGCATGTTGCGCATTGCATGCTGGGATGAGGGCGTGAAAGGGAGAAGAAAAAATTCAAGGCACTGCATAATGTTTGCTATTACTGGTTTATTGGTGTGTCAAAATGCATATGGGCGACAAAACAACTTAAGATGTGCGTATGAACCATGGACCTGCAAGTGATAGAATGGGCACTCTAGAATGATACTAATGATCTCTGCGTAAATGCAGATCGTGGAAACATTTTGAATTGTTCACAATCTAATATCGTCAAATTGTACACCCCTAATGGTAGTACTTATATGAGTCCATTGTCCACCATATTGACTGATTGTCCCCACAGTGACCCTCTCAGGTAAGTGGTCCCAATGCCCTGGGAACTTATCCTGTCCCTGCCTAAAACCTGCCTTTTTTGGAGTTAAAGTGGCATTAATAAGGGTACTATACAGAGTAGATGTGCAATAATATGGTAGATATAGATAACAGGCAGAGTGATGTGTCTGTTTTCATGTGCTTGGTCCCTCTGTTATGATCCGACCATACGCAACCGCCCATCCAGCATGCCTGTGATGTTTTTTCCTCATTTCCCATGGGTTGGAAATATTTTATGTGTGTGTAGATTAGGTTTATACTACATTGTGGGGACCAAATGTTCCCTACAAATTACAATGTGATAAAAACTTATTTTGATGTTGTGGGGACTATTTTTCAGGTCCCCACAAAAATCTCTGAATGCAATCAAAAAGCTAAAATTGCTAAAAGTCTCATATTTAGTTCGGTTACTTATGGTTAGGGTTGTGGCTGAGTAGGGGTTAAGGTTGTCATGTTGGGATTAGAGTTTTCCCCATAGAAATGTCCCCACAAAGATATAGTTACAAACCTGTGTGTATGTGTGGTGTATATGTGGGGGCAGGGGACTGGACTCCTTCCCATGCTAAAAGGCTGTGCCTCTCAGCAGCTGCCTGTTTTGACAACAGCGGCACACATGTGTGCCGGGATTTGGCGCAGGGCGCTTGCTGGTGTGGTTGAATTCAGATGCGGCATGCAGGCTGCCCGTGCTTGACAGTGGTGATTTATTCAGATATTTAAATGATTTATTTAAAAAGGGAGCGGTGCTTATAGCAGAAGCAGCACTTCTTGAGCCATTGAAGGGGGGAGGGGTAGGTGAGGTCACTTTTTTACTGTACCCTTCTTGCAACAGAACAGAAATATTTAACTTTGAGATTCCCACTGTTAAGGATAAGCCTTTTATGAGTTTTTACAGAATTAATATTGACTGACTTCTTTATTGCATTTATAGAATTGCACCCAAATTCTTTACCTTTGAGATGAAATCTGTAAATATATATTTAATTTAAAAAATGTGTTTGACCAGTGAAATATTTCAGTTTGAAGTAGCTGTTCCTCTGTTCTCTCTTTCCCTGTTGTCTGGGCCCAGGTTATTCTTTCTGGAAGAGAGTCAAATTGTGAATCATGTCATTTAAACATTCAGGATGCTTAGCTGGATAGTCTCTGCAGTCCAGCTTACCTGGGTACATTTTGCATTTTGAAATTACTGTCATTGAGTGTTAAGCGTAATTGAATGTCATCTAGGGGTTTTCTGTATGTTTCAGCATTTTCATTCTGCCAAAGTTGTATAGCGAAAAAATACCCAACCCATAAAAAAATGCTAGACAACCCCCCCCTCAAAGAGTCTCAGCGAAACATAAGTGAATGATTAGGTAATTGCCCCCCTGATTGAGCTCAATAGGAAACGTTTCAATTAGGCTTAAAACGACTCTGGGAGGAAGCAGGATATTATAAAGGGAAACAGCTCTTTTCATGCAATTGTTAGCTGGGTCCCAGACCAGGGCTAGATCAGTGTGAGGGGAGGAAACAGCACTTTAGGAGCACAAAACACATCATCCGGAAATAACTGCCGGTTGCAGCTCTGCCGTAGTTTGCTGAGGCTCCTTCACAGTTTACCTTCTTTAAGAATCTTTAACTGGAAACTCTGGAAATTATCCTTGAATGAAGTGACAAAATATAACCATGTGAAGAAATGCAATTGTGTTCCTGTGTTTCAAAGCTACTGGAACATCGGCATGTTGCTTGTGAAATGCGAAATGTCGCGTGGGGTGACAGTCGTCTTGGGTTTTGTTCCCGAAGCAGTTCTATGGACTGAAGTCTGCAGTAAATCGGGGGTCCCTCTTCTGCTTCTCTTTGATTCTTTCCAGGTTTTCTTCAAGCGTGGAGCAGTGAGGCCCTCTCTGCTGAAACTTGGCCAGTTTTCACGGTCAGCTGAGGAGCTCATCGCCTGGTGTTCATCTTTTAACTTGTGCTGCACCCCCACCACTGTCTGCTCACTCCACTCACACCTCTAAATTCCAGCCTCACCCTGTCACACTCCCACATGTTGTTAATTATGCGTGTGCCTGTACATGCACACATGGGTGTACGCTGAGCACATTGCTACACCCCGTCAGCACTAACATGAGAGCTGTCCCACGTAATGGTAACTGTCGCCAATAGACCTCATCCCCAGGTTTCTCTCCTTACGGCTGTCCTGTGAACATGTGCTCCATCTCCATGGCAGTTCTCCCTCTAGCCCAAGGTACTGGGTGGGGGGGTTGGGTGTAGCCATGTCATTAAAACTCAGTCATGTTTCTGCTCCGTGTGACAGCGTGACTAATGATTGTCCGGAGGTCAAAGGCCACATTTGCATTCCGCCATTCCCCCAGCTCCACCCCCGCGAGACTTTAGCTCTGTTCAGTCTGGCATCAGTAAGCATGAGTCACACTGTAATAACATATGCATGTGACGTGATATGTAATAAAAACCATAAACAATTGTGACCCTCTTCTCCTTTAAGTTAGCTCTGAACCTTTTCTATTTGCAGGGTGGTGCGGCTAGCACATTTGTGTGTCTGTAGACTGTTCTTTTGCATAACTGTGCTGTTCTCACTGTAAGTGAGCTGTGTCATTGATTTGGGGCCTCAATCCAGTGTAGCTTAGCGAGCCACTGGTGTGGAATGGGGCAGGGGAATGAATCATAAATATATTTTGAAAGAATGACTTCCATTTGCCCACAGCTTTGCAGGGATGGGGAGCCCCAACCTCATATTTTGCAGGAGCTTTAAATTTCTGTGCACGGATGGCACACCAGCGAGAGATAACATGGGTGCATCTCCTGCCATGGTGCCATGGTAGCTCTGAGTGAGCCCTATAACCCTATAATGCCCTATAATGATGGACTGTGGCCATGTGATATGCTGTCAGATGACATGCTGTAACCTCTGGGTGTGACTTCTGTATGTATCTGCTTTGCTGTGTGAGAACTTTGTGAATGTTTTTTTCTTGTGTAGTGTGCGTGCATAGTGGGCCTTGTATTCCCCCACGCATTAATGCCAAAGGTCAATTACAACAATTCAGCTACCAAATTTATCCAAAGTAAGCACTAAGAGGGCTGCAGTGTGAGCGCGCAGGGATTTCTGTCCGCTTTTGGCTGGTCTGCTCTTTGTTTTTCCTTCTCTTCCTTCTACTCATTCCACTTTCTTCACCCTTGAGAGTTAAACTCACAGTGATCATTGCAGTCTCCTTCTGAGGCCTTCATGACTGATGCATGCTGCACCCTGTGTGCTGGCTGAGACTGACACTGTGCTAGTTGGTGAATATCTCTACTCACGCTCACGATAATCATGTCTCCCTCACCTCGAGAAAGTTTTCATCATCACCAGCAGATAAAGGTGGCGGATGATGTTCTGGCTTTGCTGGTCCAAGGCTGCAGACTCTGCAGAAGTTGGCGGGCCTCCTGTTACTCCCATTTCCTCCCACTATCCTAACACGTGCCTTTCTGCTGAATAATCCTGCTGTCATTATTGTGTGAATGTGTGCGTGTGAGGACTAGACCATGCCTGGCCAAGGAGCATTAGGTGTATACGGATAGCATTGTAGTAATAACTAACTTTCTGGGCACCTGTATAGTTTAGTATGAAGTTTTCACCCCTACCAGTCACACTTTCATATTGTTTTTGTGTCATGGGTATGTTGCTGAAAATGTGCTTTTGGGACAACAATAAGTGTGGTGCATTTGGATTTTGACAGCTGTCCTGATGAATAAGGGTGCCACTAGAGGTTTTGGGCCCCATAAAACCATATCATATTGGGCCCCCAACCAAGACCAATCCATTTAATTTCCATATGTTTTAGGACCCCTGTCCCTCAAGGGCCCTTGGAATCAGCCTAACTTTCCCCTGCATTACGTCGGCCCTGCTGATGGGTACTAAATTCAAATCCCAGGAAGAACCTTACTGTAGTGGTCCTGGGTAAAAAACTAACCCTGAGTTGGTGTAGTCAAAAAAAACAATTCTATACTCTTGTGTAGAAAAACCAGCTGAGCATGGCCACTTATATGAGGTAGACCTGTTTGCTAACAGTGAATTCTTTGCTTGCAACTGAAAACATACAGCATGCAGAATGCAGACAGGGTGTTGAGGCTCAGTAACAGAGGCTTCAGTAACTCTTGCTCTCCTTTGAGACACACTCATATATACAGTTGAAAGCAAGTGTCAGGTCATTTATCCAGCATTTCAAGGGCCCAACAGAGATGGGACTATTCTGCTGAGGCCTTAAACTGGTGACCTTGTGAAACACCTTCTTAATGAGACAGGTCAGAGGAGAATCGGCAGACTCATTACATCTAACAGGAAGGTTGCAAGAGCAAAAATAACAGCTCAGTACAAGAGCGGTGTGTGGTGAGGCATCTCTGAATGCACAACTCCTCACTGCTTATAGAGGTTTTGCGGGCAAAAGTGGGTCCTACTTGGTAATCAGTCGGGGTACCTAATAAAGTAGTCACATTCTCAAGGGTACACGAGCAGAACTCATCCTATTGGGAGTAGAAGCAGGAGCTTTATTTGAACCTTTAACCATTTCGCTATTTCAAGTCCTTCCATCTGTTGTAGACACTCACTTACTTTCTGTGAAGTACTTGCATAAAAGATCACAAATGCAAAAACCACCCGTTTACCTCATATTTTTACAACTTTCCTCTGGAGATAACCATCCTGCAAGCCGGTTCTGAGCTGCGTGTGTCCAGCCAAAGCAGCTATTAATCAACAGCGTTCCCTGAAAGGCTGACGGACAGGAAGGCATCCGGGTCCCTTGTGAGCCATTAGGCCCGACCTCCCAGATCGACAGAGCTCCTTCCTGTAGGCCTCAGTCCATTTCCCAGACAAAAACATTACAAAACAGTGCTGCTGCTGTTTCTAAATTCAGAGACGTGGCTGGAAAAAGCAGAGCTTGTCCCAGATAACTGTTGATCTATTTAGTGGGGTAGTGCCATGCATGCAAGTCTATGCCATTGGATGCCACATTTGGTGTGTACATGGTGGTGAGAAAAGCAGGTGTTGGGGTGAGCACCTCATCTTTGTTTTGTTGAGAGCTACCGAAGCATTTCCCTCAGATGACCCATCATCGGCTTTGTTGGGTTCATTCAGGGTACCCTGGTTTGTGTCTGTGGAGGGATCTTAGTCCTGGTAACTCACACCACCATTCCTACATATCCCAATTTTCATTAGGATCCCTGCCAAAAAATATGTAGGTAATGGCCATAGGAGTATTTAGCTAGAAGGTACAGTTTCACATCAGTCAGGACCAGACTTGAATTCTTGTCTCTTTCCCATGGCCTGGAGAACTTAGTTTACAAAATGAATGAGTGCAACTGTGGGAATAGGGTGGGGTCACATTTTCCCCACTGATGTGAATGCAGACCCGGGTTTACAAGGGTGCATAGCGCCCTAAAAATAATTATGCGCAGGTGTAAGTCAGTCAGTCCATGTCTACAACAGGGTTTTGGGGATCACTGAATTCAGATGCACCCTTCGTGATTCTGTTCCGGACCTGACAATGAGTGATTTGGTCTATCTGTATTAAGTAGGAATGGGCTGATGCACATTTTTTTCAGTTTGCTATCCGATTCCAATACAAGAGCTCTTTCATCTTTAATATAATAAATATTATATGTTTATATTTTATGTATTATTAATATTTTTAAACTAGTAAATATGAATGAAAAAATGTATGCCAAAAAATCTTATTAGGCTACTAGAAACATAACGAACTGTTCCACCTCGCCTGTACATCTTGTTTTAAAAGTTTTTGCATTGTTTCAATATCTTACAAGTGAGCGCATGCAAGCATGCTTAAAATGCCCCACAATTTTTCTCCCATTGGCAACAGCATCACTTTACTGTAATAGCAGCCCCTTGTGTATCACAAGCTGTAGCGAATGTCACATGCACTGCTTTTTCATATTGCTCACGTTGTCTTGCACAGTTGCGTGCGCTTTTTTTAGTAGGATTTTTCCACTGAACGCTAATGAACTCTCAAAGCTTTCTTTTTAGAAAGATTGCAAATCGCCGTGCTACTAGTTGTTAAAAGTGTAGAATACTTCCAGGTCGTCACCCTCTTGTCTGGTGTTCTTGTGCTACTCGTACTGCAAAGGGTATATGCATGACGTCACAGCAGGCGGAAGTCACTGCGCTCACATGCACTGAGTGGCAAACGGAGTGAAAGGCAGTGTTGGCATTCTGCTCGAATGCCACAAAATATACATCTAAAATAGGAAAGATCTGTTCTGTACAAATCAATTTAATGAGAAACAGGGGCTATCTTTTCACAGACTACCGAAAACTAAATAAGTATCGGACGTGGATCGGTAACATATGGCCGATACCCGATCTGTCTAATAGTTCTGGATCAGTGCCAGTAGTATTACGGTGTGTATGGTTTGCCTCTTTATATTCAGAAGTCTCAGTTTAACTATAAAAAGACATTTTATTTAAGGCCTGATGTCTAGTTTTACTTTATATGGGGAGCACAGGGAATTTACTGTCTTTATGCTAAGTTCAGGTCCAGAAAGTACAAATCCAGAACAAGTTTTTGTTTCAGCCAACCAATTTAATACTCTGTGAATATGACTCTTCATGCTGAATTGGTCGGTTAAAATAAAACATTGTCCTGGATTTGTACTTTCTGAACCTGAACTTTACTCCTCTACTCATGTTCGTTTCTTTTTATTAATTAAGACTCAAAGATAATGAATGAATGTGGCTAAATCATAAAAAACAAAATGGTTGAATACATAACTGTAAAATAATAGAATTTGTAAACTTATCACACTGTAATCAATCTTTTAAAAATAAATAAATAAATAAATAAAATGAAAAAACAGGGAACCTTCCCTGGTATATATACTTAAGGTACTGCATGTGTAAGTCTGACTAAATGGTTGACCCTTATAATAGTGAAGTCCTTCAGACCCACTCTGGTGCAATGGGTGTGTTGAGGGTTAAACTGCCATGTAGGCAGAGCTGAATCATGTCCAGTATGCCCTCTGGGGGCAGCTTTGGAGTGTGCAGTGGTGCTCAGGGTGTATGTAACTTCTACTCCACTGCCATAGAGCTGCTGTAATCTTTGCTGTCATTTCCGTGCTGGGGTGATGCTGTCTGCAGTATACCTCTTTTACTGTCTGCATGTGGCATTTTAAGGCCTTTTCATACAAGCACGGATTCTGGATGACAGCATCTCCATCTCATCTGCCCTGCTGTTTCCAATCTCACCGTCACTTGTCCGTCAACGCTCTGTAGGTGCCTCCTCCTCTGGCTGCCCCTCCATCTTACCCTCCACCTCTAGCAGCTTTTTCGTCGCCTTTCAGCCATCCGCTGTTTCACAGTAGCAGTGCATTTCCAAACAGCTGCAATAGGAATCAATGCAAATAATAATAAAAAATCATTGAAATCAAGAGGTGTTTACTGATCCTATACTCTTTAAGTCATTTACTTATTTTTAGAGTTTGTTTTCTTAAGCATATGTGTATTTATGCAGTATGTTTTCATTCCTGTTTAAACAGATTAACATTGATTGATCAATAGTTAATTGTGAGCACTCTCAGCAATTTCTGTTGTCATACAAACTGTCATACTGTAATATGTAATTTCTGTAATGGTTTAACTGTATTATGTAATTTGAGTACAGGAAATGAATAGCAAAACTCATACGTTTTTAAATACTCTAAATATATCATACAAATCGCTAATGCTGACATTTTGGGAGAACAGAGTACATTACCCATACATACCTTAGTGGGTACCTTAGGTCAGAGTACTGCCTTTTAGTTATATAACTTTATACGTACCTCCATACTCTGGCTCCCCAACGCAGTTATTCCCTAACCATGGATGTTAAATTAGATTATTGACTGAAATATATCCTGACTATCATGACTATTTCACAGGTCCAACTTAATCCAAAGGAAACAATTTGGGATGTAAATGTGAGTCAAAATGTGGAATATTTTAAATCTGAGGTCAAATGCAAACGTTTTGATGCATGCATTTTGACTAAACCACCTTTTGCAGCTTTGGGGCTGTGTTCAACAATGAATTATTACCTTTCTATGCAGGTTTAAAAAGTTTTACAAGTTTGTGTGTTTTTTTATCCATTTTTTTTTTGTTTAAGTTGAATTTCTGAAGGTTTTTGAATCACCCATTAAGCTCGTCAACAGGGCACTGAGTTTCCGAATGTAGACAGCACAAATTAAGCTATAACCATTATATTCAGCCCTGTTCTAGAGAATTAAATTACTCTGGATCGTGTTTCATGTCCTTTTTATCATTTAATTTCAACATCCATATTCAATTAACTTTACATCATGAAACCATCATATGGACTATATTTCAGATCAAGATAAATTAACTGACTGTCAGCTTGGGTTTACTGGTTCTTGAAATATTGAATTACCCTATACAAAAGCTTGTAATATGGTTTTACTCCTGTTATATCATGTTATGTAGGTGGTCAGTCTGATCTTGTGTTTTGAAGGGATGCATGGTATATAAGAACCTGTTTGCGTACTAGTCAGCACACTTGCTTATTATTATTATTATTATTATTATTATTATTATGCTAGTTCTTGGGATTTGTGTGATTTAGGACCCAAATGACACTTTTTTTTCATGAATCTGTCAATAACTATGGGTTAGCTGAAACTCTTCTTAAAAGTAAATCATACTGAGGCAGCACAATGCCTCCCACTTCCAGGGCTGGGGATTTTAATCCCACCTTCGCTTTTTGTGTGTGCAGTTTGCATGTTGTCTCAGGGTGGAAGCTTCTGTTTCCTCCTCCATTCCAAAGACATTCGGTTAGGCTACATGCTGTCTTTAGATTGGCAATAGAATATGGTTGTTTTCATGCCCGGTGAAGGACTGGCTTCCTGTCCACGGTGTACCAAAACTGTATGCCCCCTGCTGCTTGAGATGCGGGGCCTCCCCTGCAACCCTGCCCAATGGCATCTTGATGGATTATTGGATAGATGGGTGTAATGAACATCATATGGATTATGAGGTAATGAAATTTAATGTAGGTATGCTGTTTAATGCATGAGTTAAATGCAGTTGAACAGTATGCAGCTACAAAATTGTTATTGTCTGGGAAGAATTGTTCTAATGGCATAATGGCAGTGTGTTCTAATGGCATCATCAGAAGATAAAGGAATGGATTTTTTCATTCTTGGTTGTAGTGGGAACACTCCAGGTGTCTCCAAGGCCAAAACCAACACTGCTAAAAGTCAGACTGGCTTGATTTATGATCCTTTTTACGTTTTTCTTTGTATAACTCTTTGGCCAACAGGTAAGTTTGCCTCAAACAGCTCTCCCGTTCTTCCTCGTATTAGTAGTAAATAACAGCAGTTAACGATGGTGTTGATTGAAGGCTGCCCATCACTTTGGCTTTGATGAGTGTGGTGTCTGCCTGGGTGAGCAAGAGCAGCCATCACCTCTCAGACTGTTCACCACTTTCAGGGTAAAGAAGTGAGGAATTATCTAGCTAGTTTCTCTGGCTGCCGATTACATATGCATGATTTTCATACTTTCTTTGTGAAGTTTACTGTTACTTTTAGACGTTGTCATTAATGCCCACAATAAGTCTGGACTTTGGTTGGTCTTGTTTGTATATGGGAACATTCTTCAGTACAGTCTCATCTTAACTGGTGTTTTACCAGCAGGATCAGTGCTTCCTGCTGGTCCTCAGCACCATTTAGAACAGCAGCTTGGATATTCTCAGAGGTTTTCATTCCTTGTAATGACCCAGCTCGAACTGAACTTGTACATTGTGGGACATATAGGAAGTCAACATAGCGGAGTATGGCCTTCGCCCTGAAGACTGAGCAGTGAAATGGCTAACAGTGCTGACATTTCTTGTTTTTACATTGGAACAGAGGTTCATACCTGTTACTGTACTATGCACTCTTTGGGCAGTCTGGTGAAGCCTATGGACCCTTTCTGTGCTTCATTGCCTGCATTCAAAAATTAAAGAAATGCTACATTTCAGTCAGAGGTTGGTGAAAATGTCATTTTTTTTCCATCCAAGTTCACAGACCATTAGCTACTAACTTGCTTTAGAAAAAGTTTAGTTGTATAACATAGATAATCCAGAATAATCCCTTACTTTTACTGCTATCTTGTATAGTGATTCTATCTTTTTCACGATATGAAAGATCCAGTGTGTGATTGTATAACATGTATGGCCCCCCAGTGAAGTGTAGTGCCCATTCACAGTATTACATTGTTTATTTGAAAGTCTGCCTCTCATCTCATTTTTTAATTTTTATTTTGAGGCCGGCTCCCAATGGCCCCCACGAAAGGAAATTTGGGACAGACGAGCCAACAGCTTGTATGTGGAGCACTTATAAAGAGACTGATCTGAAATCAGCCGAGATCAAAGACAATTAGGCTAAGTAAATGCACATGTTGGCATTTAAATGTCAGTGTTAAACATGCATGGTAATGGGGGCAGGCTTGACCTGGCTGCTGCATCGATTGTTGAGAAGCAATGCTCGATTTTAGGACATTTTAGTATTTTGAATTTTCCACTGTTTTTGTTATTGGACTTTACGCTCAGTACCCCACAATACTCCTATAGTATAAAAGACAACAAAATGGTTTTGAATGGTTCCAAAAATCACTATGACCCCGAGTATTTTTATTTTTTATTTTATAACTTTGATAATATTGATGCACAGTAACTCCTGTGGAGGATGATGTCGTGTGTATTAACTTTGAATTACTCACCATCCAAGCCCTTCCTGTTTCAGTATTCACCTGAATGGAATTTCTGAACCTGTGACAAATGTCGTTTTGTCTCCATTTTTCAGTTTTTCACTTTTGCGTTTGTTCCTCATATGTTTGCCTCTGCCGAGGGTATTGTTTTCTTGTTGAAGAAGCTGAGTCTTTTCCCTGCTCTCTCATTTATTATTGTTACGATTTCAGTTTTTTAGGCTAATATACGATAGGTCTAGTGGAGAGCAGGCTGTCAGATGTAGTTCATTAGAACCAAATGAATGACAGCTGCTCCTTGCCTCCATTGTGCACCTTTGATCTGGCGCTGGCTTCAGAGCCGGCTCGGACAGGGCCTTTAAACGCTGTCCGGGGGGGCCGCTTTTACTCGCTTCCCGGGCCTAGTGCCGCAAAGGGCCGAGCGAGGGCAATGAAGCAACATTTATCACCCTCTCAAAGTGTCAGAGAGGTGTGCTGGCCGTGGGACGGTCACATGTCTGTGTGTTTGTGAGTATAACCCAGATATTGTACATGCTTTTTGTTTTTGGAAACATTTTTAAAACATAGCATAGATCTCTCTTTTTTCAAAATGACGTAACTGAGAAAATGTTATATTATTTAATCCATTAATAGCTATGGGTTATATTATCTAGTGTACTCCTACTAGTAATCACAAACATCCTGTGATTAAAAGCTTATGTGTACTATAAGCTAATGTTAACTGTAGCTGGGTAAAGTTTACCTGGTAACCTGTGACTACCAGTTACAGCATGTGTAGCATGGGTTCAGGATAAGCAGGATTACTGCGGTGTGTTGGCGACTGCCCAGGGGTGGTTTCTGCCTGCGCCCATTGTTCCCAGGACATGCTCTGGTCCCCCCTGTGACCCCAGTTAGGATTACGCGGTTTCAGAAAATGGATGGATGGTTGGATGGATAAGCAGGATTCTTTATTAAAAATTGAAAATGAAGCTGGGACTGATGCTTTACGAACAGAAACTAAACCCAGTAGTAATGCATGAATGAGCGTACGTATGTATTTACAGCATGAAGAATGTGGCCATCCTCTAACAGCTGTCCTTAGGTTTGATAAGTGTATAATGCAGATATCTTAAATTTCCTGTGTCACTGTCTTTTATGGATTATCACAGCTAAAATAACATTTGTAAAATCCATCTGCATAGCTTTCAGGTGGAATAGATGTTTATGTGAGAAGATGTTAATAAAGTTCTGTTTGCTGACCTTACATTCTATTGATCATATTAAAATATATGCATGCAAAGATCAATAATGTCCCATTACGATAGGTTTATAGTCAACCAAAATTCCGTGAACAATTCTTACTAGGTTGTGTGTGTGTGTGTGTGTGTGTGTGTGTGTGTATTTAAATAAACAGATTTCAGTATTTAATGGATACACATTTATGGGAATGTCAAGCACTGTCTCTTGTCCATGTAATATTTGTGTTACTTTTGGTTCAACTTCTTTGCTTTTTGTTCTTTAAAGTTTCTTCAGTGTACAGTTTGATATATGCGGCTATAAAATATAGCATTTATTTTTTATTTCTGCTTTCCTTTTGCATGTTCTTAAATAATTAAAGTTACATTGCAATTTTATGCCTATGTGTTAAGTATGATTTATTAGTTCGTTTATTGACTTTGTACAGTTTATTTTAGTAATATTACAGCAGGGCATGTTTGTTAAGTTTATTTGAGTGGTTCTGAAGGCAGGAGGTTATGATGCTGTTCATGTGTTGAGAATCCCTTATTTCTGTAGTGGAAGATGAGCCAGTTGTATAACTAGCAACACGAGACAAACAGAGACCACACAGAAGATTAATTCTGTAAATCAGAGAGGTGTTTCCTGCTGCAGTTGAGTTGAAGAAAGACCTATAGACTATGGCTGAGAAATTTGAGTGAAGGAAGACTCTCTGTAGAAATAAAATGTAAACATGGATTTCCAAAAGAGTGCTACATTCACCTCAATGTTTGGCAAAGATGATTAATGAGTAGGTGGTTCCCTGATGTTGTTTTGGCTTGATGCAATCATTAGAGAGCCAAATAGGTGGACTCATGGATGTTATTCTTACCAACTGAACCTGGTTCAGTGTTCACTGAGAGCTTGTGTTTCTGTTGGAGATGGTCCAGTCTTTCCAGACCTTGTTCTGCCACAGGCTGCATATACAGTATGTCAGTGCGCTTGATTAGGCTACGACAGGTCAGGCTCGGTTTTCTCCTCATGGTCAAAACTTGGCTGTGTTTAACATTTGACTGCAGGTGTTCTTGTAGACCATCAGCACACTCACCTCAGTTGATACAGTGGAATCAGTATTATCTATGTATTATTTTTTTTCCCAAAGTTTGTTTATTAAATTTAGCAAAAAAGGCACAGTCTATACACAATGTGTAAATACAGACATATATTATATATTTTTAAGTAATTTACATTTTGTCAGACACATGCAGTTCAAACTATATATGAAGCTGACAAACTCTTACCTCATTCATAAAATGTGTCATTCATGTTATATTATTAAGAAGGCATTCTTAATCAGGGATTGATCTGTTTTTCTCACCCTTTCCATACCCTGAATCAGCTTTGTTCTGTTGAAGTATGGCTTAGCTTCGATTTTTGCTTTAATGAAGTGGAATACCACAGTATACGGTATTTTAACAGATTCTTCTCTAAAATAAATTAATGCTCTCTTCTAGTTAATTGTTGTTAGTAGTTTGTAATTAATACTATGAATGGCTCAACATTTTAATTAAAATAATTCATTTTCAGTCTTTATACTGGTGAACAGCAGTAATATAATTTCTGGCACAAACTCCTTGAACAGTAATGGCTCCTTGAGTTGTAGCTGGAATTTACAGGCCTCTACTTTTAAATGGAGAACTGGTATATGGTTGTTGTTCATGGAAGAATATTTAAATCCGGGATGCAACCATGCAAGATTGGCTTCTTCAGCAGAACACCCCAGCATCTCAGAATATCCGAGTCAAGATCTGAGTCAATATGACCACCTTTGGATTAGAGGATACCTGAAATGGATAGATAAGGAGAAGACACATCAGGTAAACTTATACAATCTAAGTGAGATCTTCCCCCTAATGATCGTACTCAGGATAGATATGGACTTTGGAAATTCATGAGCTGTGATGATGGCTCTGTAAAACAGAACAAATACATCCATTTTACACTCTGAACATCTTTACCTGTTCTTTACGTATCTTTACGTTCTGAACATATTTACCTGTTGTCATGACCTGCTCGTACGATCCTCTTGTGTGTCACGCCTCCTCGTTACCTATGTGTGTTACCCCGATTGTGATCACCTGTTGCCTGTTATTTTCTGCTTGTCTTGTGTATTTAGTCCACGTTTCCCCAGGTCTGTCATTAACATTAGTCGCCGGCTGCCCTGTCTTCCCCAAACAAAACCCTGTTTCCTGCATCCTCGCCTACCTGCCTTGTCCTTCCCCGCTTCCTACCTGTTCGCTACCCATGGTCACAACAGAATGAGGTCTGTCAGGCAACAGGTGATCACAATTGGGGTAACACGCATAGGTAATGAGGGGGTGTGGCACACATGAGGATCGTACGAGCAGGTCATGACACCTGTGGATCATAATTCCTCACTAAACTCATTTTTCCCTCCTCATGTTTTCTCTTGTATGAATATCTGGAAAATGAATGGTTTTGCTTAAATTTGATTATATAATATGAGATTACCCCCCCCACACACACACACACACACATTTTTTAATCAGAAAAATAATAAGTTAACCAGCAACCACAGCATAAAAAGCAACCACAAGCATTCAGATCACCGTAAGTGTACTAAAGAGTAAACACTCCAAAAAACAAATGTATTATTTGGAGGGGCGAGGGGGGGAGAGATAGATAATGAATATTCCAAATTCCACAACCCTTGAGGGTGCAGAATGGTTTCGATGCAGCAGACCCACATGAAGAGGGCAAAAAACACCTATTGTGAAGAAACGTTGAGCCATATTACTGAATGATATGACAACTCTTTTAAAATAAATGTTACTGTATTAACAGCCTCTATTCCTTTAAAACAAGCAGCGGCACAGCCAGGGAAGCCAACAATTTCCATGACACTCAGGGATATGCGCTAAACACAGGCATTGCCAGGGCTACCAGCTCTCACACATCTGGAGTGACAATCATGCTTTTCGCTTTTACACTCACGCTAGAAACCTTACAACAATATTACGGTAAGTCAAAACACGCATTACAAAACATCGTATTTGATCTACCTTTTTTGTCTAGACACTGAACATGAGACGACACGACTTTTTCAGACATATTTTGGGAAAAGAAAAAAATACCTTATATTCGGGCCAACATGGTAATTTAATTCTTTTCTTGCTCCATAACCTAGGGTTATTTTTAATATAAAGTAAAGGAGAGACTGGATAATTCTTCTTCCTCTCCCCTGTCTTCCTCTCCTCACAGTGAGCTCCCACCCAAGGCAGTCAGGGTGGCTCAGGGTAGTAAACATGCCCTAAGCCCATTCTGGGAAGCCTGCTAGGCCATCACGGCCTGCTCCTAAATCTTTGCAGTCTCAGACCGCATTGGGACCTTTGGCTCGATGCCAGAGACCCTCCCCCACAAATCCTCTGCTTCTCCATCATTCCTGCTGCCTGAAGTGCTTTTTTGACCAATGAGCTTTCGTGTGAACTATTAGCTTCTCTAAAAAGAAACCCATTGCTAACAGAGATAAAGCAGTGTGGTGGGTGGTGGCATGGAAACGTATCCATGGTACACTTGGAGTTCCAGCTGAGGCCCAACTAGGTTTCTATGAATGCTAAGTGAACTGTTTGTGTATAGACATGTGTGCACACACCCTCCAAATGGATTACTATATGTCAGATATCATTTCTAGTCCAGTTTTTGTCAGAGACGAGCAGTTTTAATTGTCTGGATTATGGTTTCATAATAACTGTCAGCTATTTTTATTTATTTGAATATATTGTGCAGATAACTGAGGAACAGGTGATCACAGATTTTGAGGAAGTGACTTTTATTCATTGACTTCCTGCCACTTTTTGATGACTTCTTGTATCACTATCAGAAGTGTATCACGTCACCTTCTCAGGCTTACAGCTGAAGGACCCGATTCCCTCATGAGATATGAAGACGTGCACACTCACAAACATGCACATGCTGCCAGACTAACTGGGATACTAAGAGAAGTCTGAAATCTATTAGAGGTGCATGTTTGGAAAAAGGTTCACTGTTCTGTGGTGGAATGGATCTTCTTAGTATCTGCTCCCACTTTAATGTTTGCTGCCTAAAATGTAAACAGGAACTAAGTGGCCTGTTTCTAAGCTGTTACAGAATCAAAAGCTATAAAGACAACCTAACAAAATGCACAAACATATTTGTTCTATTTAAGTAAAGATGCAGAGAAACCTAGGAGGAGGAAATGATGGAATCCTAACAAGAGAGTTTAGCGCAAAGATCACAGACTAGAGGTTAATTGCTCTCTTTGGGTAAAAAAAAATTCACAGTCAAAACAGTTTGTGCTGAAGAGATAATTTTACATTTGCTGGATCAGGTCTCACTTTATTAAATGCTGTCAAATTACAAACTCCAGTTTAAAAAAACAACAAATGTTTCAGCATGTATATAATATTCCTGTTATCTGTTATGTACAATTAATTACATAAAATTACAAATTCTCTAGGTGGTTGTTCGTTTGAAAAAAATGAGCACTCATTCAATGATTAGAAAATTGTAATGAATTTTCAGTTATAACGTTTGATTGTTATTGCCAGAATTTTAACCAAGCCTAAATGAAAGTTTAGTTGGATGGAAATCCAGCATTTTGAGTGGGTCACTGGGGTTGGGCTAAAAATCACTGCTACCCCACCTTTGGCCACTGGCGTCACCATTCCTCTGCTCTATCTATTATGTAGCACATTAACACTGTAGAGCAGGGATGGGCAATCTTACCCACAAAGGGCCGGTGTGTACGCAGGTTTTTAGGATAACCTGTAGGTCAGCTGTTCAAACCCAGCTGTGAGGACTTTTTAGCCAATCAGTCCGCTAATTAGTAATCTAATTAGGGAGTTGCAGCGAAAACACACTGGCCCTTCGTGGATAAGATTTCCCACACCTGCTGAGTCTGACATACATAACAAAACATAATAAAACAGTAAAAGCCCTTTATCCTCTAACCCTTGTGTAAGTTTCCCTGACTATCAGACTTGCTTTGTATTGCTTTAGATGTATGTAGATGAAGCTATTCCATTGTGTGTTTTAGATCTATACTGAGACACCACCTGCTGACTCCCAGCCTTCTGCCCTCATCACTATAAATAACAAAACAAGAGGCTTAGTCTGGTTAGCCTGGGTAGCTAGCCCTGCTTGCTTGGAACAGAAAAAAAGAGATTTCCACTGATGGAGATGCAGGTTTGCAGTTTCTGGGTATTAATTAAGGTATGCTAGGTAGTTTGTCCGCTAGAGGGCTCCCTGCTCTGAGAACCCCACCTGACTAATAAATTCACCAATCAGCATGTTGTGCTCATTAATGAGTAAGAAGAACAGCATGACTTATGCTGGGACTGACTAACACTCACACCTCTCTGGACAGCACTCATCCTCTGCCAAGACTCAAACAGCCTCCACTTCGCTCTTGCTCTGTGTTCTCTCATCCTGTTGGCTACCTTTTGTGTTTGCTGTCCATGCTTTTTTTTTATTTTGGGATTTAAAAAAAAATGCTTGCATTGCTGTTAAGTTTAAGATCTTAATCCCAACCTGCTCAAGGTGGCCTAGAGCCTTTTCCAAGCAGCACAGGCTCCAAGGCAGGGGAACACTCTGGACCATCGTAGGGGACATACACACATTCAAACATTATGGGAAGTGTAGAGAGGCCAATTTAGAGATCTCAGTTAGCCTAACTACAGCCTTTGGACTACAAGAAGAAGCCAGTGTGATCTGGGGAGAAAGTCCACACAGAAGGCTTGAGGCCACCATACTGGCCATAAGCTTTAAATATTTTCACTGATACATTACAGGAGTGACCAACCTTCTCTGTACATGTGTTGTAAATTGTTGCAAAAGAGTGTTTAATGCTTACTGCATTTGTAATATTTAAGGTTCTCTGTGCTTCATGCCATAATTGTCTGGGGAATACATAGTTGCTATTCTGAAAGCATCTAGTTAATTTCATTTTCATGGACTGGAGAAATTCTCATTCTTGCTCAGTGAACTGGCAATGATATTTATTCATATGTGAATATTAGCTGATGCATTGGCTCTTCTGTCTGCAATTTTAGAGGGTTGTAAATGTAACTATGAGGCCTCTGCTGTCCACATATAGCAGGAGTGCTACATGTGAGGTGGTCTCTGATTTATAGCCTGTCCTGTGACACACACATTCAATGCTGGGTGTAGCTGGATTAATGTTCCTCCTACCCCAGAATGCTGACTGAACACCCTCACAGAGGATTTCGTGAAATGACCCTTATTTGATAATTTACATTTTTTATATTACAACTTTAGTTCAGCTTGAAGGGAAGAACCTGTGTTTATATCAGAGGGTTGTTGAATGTTCCAGCACTTGTTCAGGTCGGTGCCAGTGTATTTAAAAATAAAGAGCGAAAAAGAAGTTGTAAATGAACTTAGCTCAACGTAGCTGAAACTAATGTTTTGGGTATGATTTGTGAAATGTAGCTGGCATATGTGTGATCACATTATCACTAGTTTTGGTGTTTCTAACAATGTTCATTGAAGTAAATTGTAGCAGGAGTTAAGAAAACTAAAACCGTTACAGATTTAATCATTTTTATTCACACAAGACATAGACTCATCCAACAAAATCACACTTTAACACGTGATTGAAATGTTGACAGGTCAAATCCCAGTGTTTCCAAAGTGATTTCACTGTTGGGGCTTTAAGCAAAGCCCTTAACCCCAGTTGCTCTAGAGGCTGGCTGACCCTGCTTTCTCAATTGTATGCCACTTTGAATAAAAGCATCTGCTAAGTATATACATGTATATGCTGAAATAGGTGAAGCGGGCAGTCAAACATATTTTAGTTGTGAAAAATAGTATAGTGGTACAATAGCAAGACAAAATTTACAATTAAAATCTATAATAAATAATTATGATTGTTTAGATAGATTTCATAGGTAAAGCTACATTTAATTGCCTAATCGACCACATTTTTCAGAATGATTAATATTAAATAGAATGTTTATGATGTGGGAATTTTGCACGGATGTAATCAACTGAAAGGTGCCCCTTAAAAGTGCTCTTTCATACTAATGTTATCTAAGCTTAATCAGAATAAAAATACTCACTGTAAATCTGCCCTAGTATGTTTGGCTATGGAGTGTCTTCCATTTTGGTTCTGTACAGTAGGAGACAGGATCTGCAATTCATATTAAGAATTGTTTATACAATTATATTTAGGTTTGACTGACCTTGATCAGACATTTCTCAGCTTTATTGGGCTTATAAAAAGGCGTAACTTGTGATGTCCACAACCTTCAGTTAGACCTGATCACTGCATTCTGTTTTGATGCAATGGATTACTGCCATCTTTATGATCCTGCTCATTAAAATTAACTGTTGGGCTGTAAAAAATTATTTGTTTTAGCACTGCCTTCTGGGTTTCCTCATGCACTTGTGTAGCAGCTAAGTCCTGCTTCTCTGTGTTGTAAAATATTCTTTCCTCAATAATAATACATATAATTATTATGCTCTCCTAGGACTGCCTTCATGTTACAGAAAAGTCCTTATCTAGTTGTTTTTGACTGAGCCACGGGGTACAGCACTATCCAGTAACCTATGTGATCTTTGCCTCAGCTTGACAGACGTGCTCCTCCTACCCTTTATTGTAACCATACTGCACTTGTGTGGAGCAGTACAGCTTTTTATTATTCGCCAGATGAACTGACCCAGTACTGGGCATTGACAACCAGTAATTATTACCAAAAAAGTGACATTTGGTTGTTAGTGTAGTGTTCCTGGCCACATGGCTACATGAAACCATTCATTTCAAACCTTATCTTGTGTTGCAGTGTCAGTTTTGCAAAGATTCCCCATCCCTTGACATTGCCAACCAAACTAATATATCTACATATTGTACCCCTGAAACAATTTCATTTCTTTGTTTTAATTTAAAACCAGACAGATATTCACAGCATGTATGACTTTAAAATATTGTGTCGCACAACCTGTAAAGGGTATTCTGGTTCTTCAACAGTGTTGTATTTTTATTTATTTTGTATGTGGTATTTAACCATAATAACAGAAATAATGACAGATATGACAGATTGTCAGGTTAGCATTGCTAAACTGTAGCTGAGGAATATCCCACATTTAACAAGGCAATTTAAGAGCCTCTTTAAAAAACAGCTTGTCTTTAAAACTAGGTCCATCAAACCCAACCCCTTTGATCAACCCCATAAACCCCGCCTATTGCCCATTTTTACACCATCATTATTGGGCTCCTGGTCTATCGCTTCTCAGGGTCTCTGAGAGGACAGACAGCCTTGGAATCAGTGCTGCAGCCTTTAACTGCCCAGGAGGGGCCACCCCTTGATCGTTTAGCCACTCGATGGATTCTTAAAGTAGCTGTTGTCTTATAGCTGGAACTCCAGGAATGGTCATCTCAAATGTCTCACCTTTTCACAAAAGCTTCATCAAGTGCTCAGCCTTGGCCTTGTGCTCTACCCATGGACGTCAGTAAGCTCTCAGAACTTGAAGCTTGTCAGATGGAGGCTGAACAGACTGTCTAAATTTTGCACCATTATTCCAGAGATTGTCTGGTCATCCAATCTCGGCAGCCATCTGCACTCCTACTTTCTCATCCCCAACTGGAGCAACGTAAAATCTTAAGGTGCCAAGCTCATATTTTATAAATTGCACTTTTTGGCTACTTTTGCATGGTCTGCGCTGTGCCGCATAATTATCCAATGAGGTTCTAAAACTGTCCTAACTGTCATCTAGATTAGTTTAACACAAATTTAAATGTAACCTTTATGAGCTACAGTGTTACTGTGATACCCGACCAGAATCCCGCTAACACTAAGGAATCTCTGCTTTCACAAAAGCAATTAAAAATGTTTTTTAGCATCTTATCAGTTGTCATGTTGTTTCACTGCTGAAAAGAAGCATCGCATGCAAACATCTCTTCAGGCTCCTGTGTTTAAATCCTCCTGGGCGTGATGCTGGGCCCAACTTTTACAGCGGGGTAGGAAGGGGACAGGAGGAAATGAGCTGACCCCAGGGTCACTTATGGAGTAGGGGCTTGATGCGAGTCCATGGCCTTGCTGCCCTGTTCACTCTAGGCTAACTGAGGGGCGAGAACGGGTCGCCCAAGTGCACGTGGGGGTTGGAGGGGGAAAACAGAAGGCAGGACGTCAAACCTTGACCCTTGAGTCATGTGCTTTTAATTAAAGCCGATTCAAATTTGTTTACTAGACCCGCAGGTTTTAAATCTCTGGGTTGAACCTCCATCTGCTCCCGTTAGTGTCTTGGCCAAGCACACGCGCACTTTTTCTCTCCCTTAGCATGTGTCAGTCTTCTGTTTATGGCAGGGTTTTATGGTTCTCTGGAAGGAACTGAAGCTGTTTGGGAATACCCTAAATTGAATTTTAGGGGACACCCTGTATGCTGTTAACCGGTGGCAGTTGGAGAGGCCATGCCCCGTCCTGCGGATGCTTAGAGAACTGGGTGCTTTATGGCCCAGTCAGACAGGCAACTTAATGGCTGCCACATGACCTCTCTATGTGCCAGTCAAGGCCACGCGAGGCGGGTCGTTTGCCTGCCCTCGTCTCCCATTCTCATATCACTGGGGATTCGGCGATACTTTCTCTAATGTAGTTTTAATTCAAGATATTCAGAGAAATGTATTATCATATGCACAGCAACAGGCAGTAACACAGTAACAGTAACTTACTCTGAAGGCCCTCCTGGCCTCCAGTAAACACAAATTAAACAGAAAACACAAATACAAACTAAGGTGCTTATAATAAGACATTGAATATAAGTACAGCTATGAATAAATATGTAAACACTTCGCAATGGACACCTATGAACATATGAACAGTGTAAACCTATAAACATATAGTGCAATGAGAGGTAGATAACTGGCCAGTCCTATGTGCCAGGTTTTTGTGTAATACACGGAAGTGTGTGCAAGTAACCAGGTTGCTGTTCAAAGTCTGCAAAAGTACATGTACGCTCTATGCATGAGTGTTAAGTTATGTAAGGAAGTGCAGTCCTATATCTCTCAATTTATGTTACCTTGTCTATCTGGATCCATAGAATGTTTTCCTGTGAGTTGAATTGCAGATGGGTGTTTATTATTTTACTTTTTAAATTTATCCTGCTCCTTCTGGTGGAAGCAGCCCTTGCTAGATGGTGAGGTCATAGATTACTACAATGCCCTCCAGGAGTGACCAGAGGTACCACAGTGCTGTTCAACCTATGGCTGTGAAGTGGAGGGAATGGCAGTCAAGCTGATGGCCTGACTAGTTATGCTTGGTTAAATAGATGTCTTATAAATGCCCTCACTGAATGGGACAGAACTGGACCCTATAAAAGCTGTGCTCGGTGAGATAAGGAGAAGGGTTATTTTGGTCCTCAGTGAAAGTACTAAGCAACAATTAACATCACCTGGGAAGGATGATCTCTATCAGTTGTCTTCCTTGGGGGGTGGGGGGATAACAATCAGGAGGGGATGGTTCATGACTCATTATTGCCCCCCACAGGAGGGCTTTAAAAAAACAGGAATGGGTAGAACTGTTGAGAAAGAGAAAGCATTATTTAAATGTCTTCAGTAATGAGTGCAGTGTTGATAGTTATTTACAGTCCTGAGAGACTGTCGTGATCTCAGCTGTCCTTTTATGCATTACAGAACATTAACTGTATGTTAATCTTGTGGCTTATTATGGCAAGGCTGATCTAAAATCCTCGGAAGGTAGAGAAAACACGACGTCACAACAGAACTGTGCTTTATAAGTTCTGTGTGTCGTCTCATTTGTCATTCTTGTCACGAAGTGCTAATGCTGCAGTCTCGCTCACCTCTGCTCTCACTCTGACTCCCCTGGTTGCCCGTCGCTTTCCTGACGGTGTGCAGA
Organism: Stomatorhinus walkeri; assembly: GCA_026784285.1. Classification (NCBI taxonomy): domain Eukaryota; kingdom Metazoa; phylum Chordata; class Actinopteri; order Osteoglossiformes; family Mormyridae; genus Stomatorhinus; species Stomatorhinus walkeri. The sequence continues at coordinate 10,603,614 of JAODUD010000039.1, read as the reverse complement.
GCAAAGTGAGACGCGTGGGTCTCCCGTCTGTTTATTGAGAGCCGACAGCTTTATGGCGGATGTAAAAGGGATCTGCTGCGAGGTGTGTGCGAAAGAGGGCGTAGTAAGGCAGCCTTGTGACACCGACGCACTCCTTGGGGGGAGTGGCTATAAATGTCATGTTTGCATTGGCGACCCAGTGCATCATGGGATTCTGTGTAGTGTACTAGAATGCACTATTTCAGTTGAATGTTCTCATTGATTAGGAATAATGTTACGAAGTACTTTCTGGAATATACTGTGATGTATAAACTTGTAGATAATAAGACCTGCCAGAGCCCATGAAAGTAAGTCATGGACATCAAACGAAAAATTTGTTGTTGGATATATTAACAGTTTGGACACATCTACCCATAAGAAGGTTTATTTGTATTATTCTCTGCATTTTATAATAATTATAATGACATCAAAATCATAAAATAACACATTGGATTATGCAACAAAAAACTGTATTTGTTGGAGGGGCAGCTCTTGTGGGATGGGACTCAGAAGCTTGCTGCTTCACATCTGTGGGTCTGCAGGGTGATCCCACCATTGGGCCCTTGAGCAATAACTTTAATCCCAAATACTCCAGGGACTGGCTGATGCTACTGTCTCCTCTACACCAGTTTCATGAGGTGGTCTCCTTGGATGTTTTTCCTCCTTTCCTGAAGAAGGTCCCACATATGCTAAGCACTTATTGGGTGCTTATCCTTCACTTTCTGGTCAAACTGAATGAATTTTGCATTTATATATTGTAGCACCTTTTACAACACCCAAATCACTTTGCAGAGGCTTTGGGGATTCACTTCAACCACCACCATTGTGTAACACTCACCTGATGCAATAGCAGCCATTCTGCACCAGTGCACTCACCACACAGTGGCTATGGTGGTTAGGGGAATTCACCAGTTAGATTTAGGGGATAATTAGATAGCCAAATTTGAAAGGGCCACAGCAGGCAATTTAGCCATGACATCAGGGTACCACTCCTCTCCTCCTCTTTTAAAGGATACCCTAGGATCTTTTATGACATCACGCAGTCAGGACCTC
>JAODUD010000039.1:10585483-10602361 GCA_026784285.1 Stomatorhinus walkeri | reverse complement strand
TCCGATCCAAGTACTGGCCAGGCTCAAACCTGCTTAGCTTCAGCTGGATTCCCGAGGCTTATCTTTAGGTGATATGGTTGCTCCTTCACAATCTTTTTTGCTGTGTTTCTGGTGGCCAGGTCAAGAGATGCGACACTCTATCGCTGTCCTATGCGGACGGCTTGACGTGTCCAAACTTTTGACTCTCCCTGTATGATGTTGTTTTCACTTCGGAAATATGCAATTCTTTCTATGTCGCACATTTATTCATGATAAAAATAACTACTGAAAAAGGGTTCTCAGGGATTAAATGAAATAGTAGGTAATCGTTAAGTTTCACTGAATTGGCATGGCTCTAGCTAAGCAGCCTGCATTTCTGCCATTGCTGTTCAGCACAGCAGGTCTGTAAAACACTCCATCCATCTATGGCCTTTAATATGGCAGGAAACATCAGGAGTGCAAACACTGCTGGAAGCCATCATTGGTTGAGGTTCTGTTGCATCCAGTACCAACACCAGTAATAAGTCCTCTGGTAGCTGGCAGAAGGCAGCTCACCAGGCTGAACGATAATTTTATGCCAAATGTGATTTATGGAATTAGTGCAGGAAATGAGCTGCTCAAGCAGATTTGGCAGTTTATTGCTGATTCCTATAGACACTTTACTTAATTTAAGACCTCTGGACTCACATGAGCAATTCCTTAAAATATATTTTCTTGACTTTAAACAGCAGCAACAGCTATGTAATAAGTGAATTATTTGTTATTTAAAGTTGGAATGTAAACCAATGGAGCTGGGTTTTTAGAAAATGCTTTAGTATGTTGTCTTATAGCTATAATGTGTGTGTGTGTATTATGTTTATATTATATTGTAGGGACCAAATGTTCCCCACAACGTAATAAAAACCTGTTATTTTTCAGGCCCCCGCAAAGATCTGTGAATGCAATCAAAAAACTAAAAAATCCAAAAGTCTCGCATCTAGCTTGGTTACTTATGGTTAAGGTTAGGGCTGGATAGGGGTTGATGTCGTCATGTTGGGATTAGAGTTTTCCCCATAGAAATGAATGGAGAGTCCCCACAAAGATACAATTACAAACCTATGTGTGTGGTTATGTGTGCTGCAGCTGTAACATATTTAAACATATTCGACTTATTTATTTGTTGCAAATCTACAAGCGATCTACTGCCAAATAATCTGCAGTCAAATCTATTATTTCATTTCCTGTTCAATCATGGAGGCTGAAACCATGAATTCTATAATCTGGAGCAGTGCTTTCAAACTCATTTTCTGAACAAAATATGCAAGATTATTAACCAATTGCTCATAGTGGAGCTGGAGCTTGTCCCTCAAACCACAGGGTACCAGGCTGGGTTAGCCCTGGATGGGATGCCTGTTAGTTAGTTACAAGCCGCATGAAATGCTAGCAGCATAGGTTTTCTAACTGCAGTGTACTCTGATAACATTATGCAAAGACTAGCCTGCCGTTACAGGTATATGCATATTAGTTCCCCTCTAGCTAAGTTTCCATATGCCTTAATTTAAATCATTAATGAATTGTCAGTCAACTTTTATCTCAAACAAGTACTATATTTGTCACTATATCTGTTAATAATGTACACCTTTATGAGCTATTGAAGGAACCACTAAATGAAGTAGGCTACTGTAGGAACACATAATTTATAACACATGTAAAATACTGATCTCATGTTTGTTCACCGTTAATGAATTGTGATGAATCCCAAACAGTTACAAAATTTCTTATTGTATGTGTTAACTCTGTAAATTTTAGTGAAGATAACAGATAACAAAATTACTGAAGGAACTACAGTGGACCTCCGTTCTCGAACTCATTAGAACTCAAATTTCTTAAAAGTCGACCCAACCCGTTCAAAATTTTTTTTACCTAGAGCTCGATCTGAACCTCAGAAGTCAAACCGTAAACGCCGACCTAAGATAACATGTACACGTGGGGAAATGATGATGTTCGATTATTTCTCTCCAAGTCGGAAATTGGATGAAAACGTCACGAAAAACGCCACTTCCCGTCAGAAACACGCCTCTTTTATGACATTGATGTTGGACGAGATTTTATTGTCCGAGTTGCCCCTATGACGTAATTTCAACATGCCAACTTACACACTCAACAGTAATTAAGTTTTATAAATCTTAAAAAATGTTTATTTTGTTAAATGTATCCATCCACCCATTATCTATACCCGCTTATCCTACTGGGTCACAGGGGGTCCAGAGCCTATCCCGGAAGCAATGGGCACGAGGCAGGGAACAACCCTGCATGGGGGGCCAGCCCCTCACACACCATTCACACACACAGCCACACCTACGGGAAATTTAGCAACTGCAGTGACAATGACATTGTTCCATGTTTCTCCTCTTTTTGGTATATTAACTCTAATTATCTTCATTATAGCTGTCGGTTGAGTATACCTGCTGATTGGTTAAACGAGTAATCGTTTATATATAAAATTTTAAGTTTTAACATTTGGCGCGAGGCTGGAGCTAACCCTGGACTGGGCGCCAGGCAATTGCAGGTTGCACACTGCCAATCAGTTTAGACACTCTAATTGATTTTTTGAACTGTGGGAAGAAACTGGAGTATCTGGTGTAAACCCACGCACGCACTTACAGGGAGAAGGTGCCAACTCCACGCACATACAACGGCGATATGCAGTGGCAGCGCCACGTACCATGTTGCCTTTAAATCTTCAGCTGCACGATGTCCGATGTTAATATCGACGTCGCGCGTAATTTATAAGCAATTTGTATTAGGGTTACGTTGAAGCATTTTACTTGTCACAGGGAAAAATTATATGGTTATTATGTACCGTATTATGTATTAGTAGATGATGCGGCTAAGAGATACAGCAATAGAAGAAAGTGATTTAAGCAAAACAATGTAAAGGAAAGTACTGAAAAAGACTAACCTACTCCAGAAGGTTGAAGAGAACATGAGTTATAGTTATCTTTGACTAATTGTGTGAGTAGCTCAAACCTGAAAGTCTTCTGAATATCTGCATTTATTTCACCTGTGATGTGCATATGGTTCCATTTCATTAATATTCCAATTAATATTTCGCTCTTCATCGGGGCCCTCATCTGCTATCCTCTGTTTTTCCTCTGCCATATTGTTGATTAATCGAAAAGCCAAATTGTCATCAATGCTTAAAATAAAATATACAGAGTCATCAAGTTTAATCGAGTAATTGTGACAGCTTGTTGGCGTTTTTGTTGTGCTTGATCTTAAACTCCGTAAAACCAAAATTAATCTGGGTTGGACATCTCATTGGCCCTTGCTTATCAGCCTTCTTTGAGAAACCTTGCTTGGTCTGTTTATGTTTTGGTTGGGGGCCAGAGGGCCACAGTTAAATGAAGTTTTAGTAAATCATTTCTCACTCATGCAAATTTCCTGTGATTTGGTGCTGATTATGTCTTTGCCCAATTAGAATTTGTGGGATTCAGTAAATCAGCTTATGGATATTACAGAGTTCAGGTATGCTGTCTAATCATTTCGACAGTCTGCATTACGATGAGGCTGAGATGAAATTGCCATGAAAATAAATCTCTTGTCTCTTTGCATGATGAAGAAGTTCACCAGCAATGTGTCTCTGTATCAGTCCTTCACAATATGAAAACCCCTATATTCTGGTGCATAGTTTGAAAGACTTTTTTTTTTTTTTACTGCAGCATTACTACATGTTCCTGTGTTCTTGTAATCTAGGACATTAAATTCATGTCGGTGTACTAATTGAAAGCAGACTGAGATTAGATTTTAGTAGGAGGATTACGGTGATGGTAGGGCTCCAATTTGTATTCCTTTCTGTAAAACAAGCCACCCAGTATTCATCTTCAATGAAAATACCTGTATATAAAGGGTGCAAATTGTAGCAATACCATCAGATTTTCTTCATTTATTTCATTTTCTGATAGAAAACTAATGACTACTTTTGGTTCTCACAATCAATAGGTCTGTTTGAGTATGGAGTCTGCAGTGGCTTCACTATGGCCATCTTAGAAGTGTCATCACACAGTGTCCATCATCAGCTGTGCAGCTTTCAGCAGGAAAGGGGTAGAAATGTACTTGCTTTGCCTGGGAAGGAAGGGGTTGGGGGTGGATGGGATGAGGAGGCAGGCAGGGCTGGAGGTCAGAGACCTGTGGAGAGCACAAAGGGCATCCCAGCCTCCAGTAAAAACTCAGGGAATTACCACTGATTTACTTTGCGCGGGGTGTCTGTTCTGCGGCAATACTGGCGAAGGCTGCTGTCATTTGTAAAATATTCCTGCCAATTAGTTGGCAGAGCTCTCTTGATCTGGGCTGTTTTGATACAGTAATACCCCTGTGCAAAGCACAGCCCAATTACCCAAATCGTCCCCATATGCTGGCGCAGCCTGCCTGCTTGAACGCCACTGGAAAATCCACTCTGAGTGAGTGGTGGGAACTGCACTGGACTCACGTGCTCCAGGAGGAAGCCAGAAATGCAGCATCAGGCTGCTGCCAGGAAACCTCACAGCTCCCGCTGCCATAGAACAACAGGAGCCTCTGCACCAGCTGTCCCCTCCATTTCTGTGGCAGGTTTCTGGAGATCTTCAAGAGTGGTGGAGGTGACACTCGGTAATCCACAGTATCCCTCTGCCGCCTTCTTGTCTGTGAAGGAGGCAACGCCTTCAGATAGTTCTGTTACAAGGCCATAGTGGGTACTGAACCCCACTATATTTATTTGCAAAGTTGTAGAAGGTGACAAAAAGTAGCTCCCGTCATTAAGTCAGATCAGTGGGGCGCAAAGCCATATTTCCGTTCGACTCCTTGCTTTATTTGTTTAGTGCACTGAATCATAAGCGACATGTGATCGTCAGTTACAGCAGGTGGAAATTATATTGCCTATCACAAACCATTCTGCCATTTTGCAGTAATAAAAATATTGGACGTGCTGGTGCATTATGCAAGCGAAATCAGCATGTGTACTGTACCTGAAATGGTGGTCGGCATTCGATAGTACAACAGCTGGGCTATTTCTTTGACTTTACCTGGTAATCTTTCAGGACCAGGCTGACATCCTTGAGTACTGAGCTCTCTTGTACCCATTTCATGAGGGTTGATGGTGGATGCTTCGGACGGAGTAGCGCATCTGGACCAAATAATGCGCGCGGCCCGGAGAGGCACCATGGGCCAATCTGATGGGCCTCCGCATCTGCGGTCTGCTGGTCATTTGATTATAGCATGGAGTGTTTTCATTTTGATTGCATCTCATCCAGAGCTGCCCAGCAGTGACTCCTCCGTGTAATGCTCTTCCATCCCTTATTCAATCCAGACGCAGTACTTAGTATTCAATCCATAATTGAGTATTTAGTGACATATTGAATTTGTTTGATATGGAACTTGGGAGGTTTGAGTCTGCAGGGAAACCTTGCCTGGAAGACCACCAGCTTCCTGTTGCACTAACAGTTTTTATTTCATTCCTAATGTTGTTTACTCACGTTACTGCTATGTACCAACTTGACGTCTCTCAATTTTTTTGTTCCATTTAAATCAGAATGTTTATGTAAAGTATCAGCTTTAGGAATGTAGTATGGGGAAATCTGCTTGCAGGACAGCTTGTCCTCTGGGTTCTTCTCCACTCTGTATGTGTTGGCTTTCTGACTTTTTACTGAGATCGAGATCCATTGACATGAAGCCTAACCAGTGTTAGCTGCATTTTCCAGGAAAAAGAGTCTGAAGCACACAGCAACTGCAATATTTGAATTTATGGCATTATACCACAGTAGTTAACCTTGTCCCTATCGTGTGCCAAGACCACTGAAACCCCTACCACCTACACATGGGAGACCACGTGACTCTGAGTGAAGTTGTTCCAAGCCTTCCATTTTAGAGGCGGTTCCTGACTCAGTCAAGGCCCAGCATTGAATGCTGGTATGCAATATTGCAGGCAGAGGTATGTTGGTATTATATTCAAGCTCAGGTTCTGGAGTTTTCATTTAGTTTGACGACTACTAAGGATTTACTAAGAGATGGTAATTATTTTTCTGATATCACTAGGGTAAATTATGATTAGCTTCAAAAACCCAAAAAGCTTGACATCCCACTTATTGGATAACACAATCAGTCTAATCATGATGATTACAAGAAGAAGAGACAATTTGGCATAGTTTGGCAAAGTGTGGATTGAAAATATTAATAGTTCCTGAGGAGCAGTTGTAGTTAAGTAGAACCTGAACTGAGCTGAATTCTGTTGTAGTACAGCAGCAGCATTAGTTAATTGATAAACAGGAGGAACAGTCAGACTGGCACCCTTTTAGTGAAGACTTGCAGGCCGTATATCACTGTAGGGTCTGTTTTAGTGAAGCCGGCTCTGGGGTACAGACCACGTCCTTCTCTGTTAACACAACACAGTCTGTATTAATTAGTGGTGCCCGCTGGAGCCGTCATTAGGTGCACTCTAATGGGCTGCGCAGAGCCTTGTGGGCTAGACTGATCAGGGAGAGGGGCGGGGAGGCAGGGGCCTGAGGCTTATTAACACCATCCGACAGGGCAGGGCACCTTGAAAGCATTAGGGCAGGTACAGCGTAGCTTGTCCATGGCCTGCACTGTTGGATGGGAGACTGGGAGACATGGGAGCATGCCAGCAGGCAGCAGGAGCGAGCATGTCAGCAAGCTGGCGTCTGCGCGGGCACTAAGACGACCTGGGTCCTGGGCGGCTTTTACTGACATCATCAGTCATACCTTTGCATTGGATGTGCTCCTGCTCATTAGCTGGCATGTTCTCAATTAGCCACATTAGCCTTACTTTGAGCTAAGGCTTTGTAGCCGTTCTGTTTGCCACATATTGCTGTCATATTGTAATTTTAATTAGCGTAAATGATACGGCTGCAATAAATATCAGGAACAAAAAGGAAAGAAAACAAAAAAGAATTAACACGAAACACATTAATATTTTTAAGTGCCACATAAATCACTGTGGGTCAGTGGTCAGCACTGTAGCTGTTAGCTTTTAGCTATGTCATATATTCCAGTATGTCTATTTGCATTTGTGTGGTCTACCAGCATTGCTTTTAACAATTTGATCTGAGGCCTCAATACTTTTGCTGGTCTTTGTTTTTCAGCTGAAACAATTAATTTTTAAAACAAATGCTTTATTTTGTTCCATTGGGGAAGTTAAACAAAAAACAACAGCCCGCAGGATATACATTTATCCATAAACAACACAGCATTTACTTTGAGTGGGGCAGGGGGACATTTTGCACTAATGATGTTACATTGTGCACCATATATTTTCACCAAAAATCCAGATGGAGCTATTTGTAGCACTTAAGCCTATGATCTTGAATCGTCCCGAATGTGTGAATTTGTGTCATTTCCTATGTTGCTTGTACACTGCCTTTTAAACTGTTTTGGACAAAATGTCTATCAAATACATGATGGGGAAATGGGGGCGTAAATGTAAAACACAATGGAGCCCCGGGGCCTCAGGATGACCGACCTCACACACAGCGGCTTTCCGTGCCAGAGCTGGCGTCCCGCTAGCAGCAGGTCATGGAATTTTATACGGCTGAGTTGCACTGGGATTTGTTTAAATCTTAGTAATTTTGGGGTGGGAGGCTTTGTCTGCATTAAGTGAACTATCGAACACTCAGCTGCTACCAGAGCACACCGATGTGTGGCTGTAACATTCTGTAAAGCGTTGCCGTGAATATTGAAGCTGTGATCCAAAGGCATTTCGCTCAGATTCGACAAACTCTCATTCCGTGGGTTCAAATGATTTTTTAAAATTAATATCTGAGATGCTCAAACATAATGCAACATATGACCACTGAAAATAAGGGATTCTTGTGCTGTAGGGTTTGTGGTAGCACAGTGATATAGGACTTTAGACATGCAGCAATGTATAACCAGCTGGTGTTTGTATTCAATGTAATATATAAGTTATGTGTGTCTAGTATTTCTCCGCGCATAGCTGCCTCCACGCTCAATGAAACACCTTCGAGCGCTTTAGTGGAGTCGTTCTTGCACCTTTGCCTATGAACAATGGCTCCCTCAGGCTCATAACCAAGAGGCCTGGCTTTCATGATCCCAAGCTTGATACCGCCCTACAAATATATTGTTTCAATGGTTTGTAGATGATCGACTATCCAATAATAATTGAAAGTTGTGCCTATTTGACCCTTACAGAACATTTTCTGTAATCCGTTCATAGCAATACCTTTTTTCCAGGCCTAAACTGTATAGATGAGATACTCCTTGTGGTACCGTGGAAGTGCAGTTTCTAATTTTTAGCCGAATGGAATAAAATGTGTGAAATATGTTTTTTTTTCTGTGATTCTAAATTGTTCTTTTATTAAATTTCTCACCTGCCTAATTGTGATATTTATGTAAGTCTTGGGTAACCACCCTGCGTTTTGCTTCTTTTAGAGCATGGGATTGGTTAAGTTTGTTTTAATGAACTTAATTGATTGGAATGGGAATGCGGATCAGATCCTATCTGCATTGTTGCGAGGCAGATGATGTGATGCAAAAAATAATAGTTGTGATTATGGAATTTTGTGTTAGAAATGCATTTTTTTATTGAAAGCAGATGTCCTTGTCCAAAAAAGCATGTTTTATAAAACTCACTACCCAAAATCTCCATCCTAAAGCAGAAGGGCTTCACCTAAGGTCACAGACCCAAAGCCTGAAGCACGACACAATGCTGCTCAGAGGAGTTGAGTTTGAAATATCCATATGCATGCCCACCACTAACAGCTTACGCTTTCAGTATTTATGCTGGCCTGTTAACTGTCATGTGACCAGGTGCATGAACTGGTCAGCCTTCTGTCTCTAATAATTTACCTTAAAGGCGAGATGTCAAACAAGCTTTGATTCCTCATCAGTCACCTGAAGCCAGCTGTTTGTCTGGCTGGTCTGAAATACATTCAGACTAAAGTAACATTTTGCACCAGGCAACTGATATTAGCCATGAAGCTTGAGTAGGGAAGGAAGTTGGCAGAATGCACTTTATTCAAATACCCAAAGCACCATAATAAATAAATGAGAATATACATTTTAGAACTTGCATAATTTTATATAAAAACAATTTCAACTGAATAACAGAATTCACTTCCAGGTCAAGTTGTCTAGGGGGCGGCATGGTGGTGCGGTGGTTAGCCTTGTTGCCTCACACATGCTGAGGCTAATTGGGGTTACTGAAATTGCCCATAGGCGTGAGTGTGCCCTGTGATGGGCTGGCCCCATATCCAGGGTTGCTCCCTACCTCATAGCTCTGGACCCCCTGTGCCCTGGAAGGATAAGCGGTTTGGAAAATGGATGGATGGACAGGTTATCTATCTGATGTTTTTTTCTGCAATATTCTCTGAATTTCTCTGCAATTTGCATTTGCTCCCCATCTAATGGGGATGACTGAGTACTCTGATTTCCTCCCACTGCCCACAGACATGCAGTTAGGCTAACGGCATTTATAAATTCTCCATGTGATTGTGTGAGTGCGTGCACGTATGTTTCTCTGTGACGGACTGATATCCTGTCCAGGGTGTACCAAGAACCTTCTACCTTAAGCTAACCTGGGGATAGGCTCCAGGCCCTGTTATTTTGTTCAGGATAAGTTGTTAATGGATGGATAAATGGATGGATAATGTCTTTTAACTGACCCTTTACGTTTAACTATAGTTGCTATTCTGTAGGACAACTATAACTATAAAAGGAAAACTATGGCCTAGAATGCAATGGGGTGACCTCTGCTGTCAGAAGCCCTCAAATACAGATCTGTTTCTGGCAGAGTGTATTTGATCCCCTGGGACACTCAGTTGTCTTGTGGATCAAAGTGCAGAGAGTTGACGGGGCGGCATGGATCCTCTGTCAAACCCTTGTCAACAAGGCAACGATGTGGTAGCTCAGTTTCTGGGGTGTAAACCCAGCCAGAATCCACCTGATACAGTAGGTGAGGGGATTACAGCACAGAGGCGGGCACGCGATGGCTGCTTTCACTGGCACCCGACATGTTCTTGAGCGAAAGTGGGGAGGTGATGTCACAGCTGTGCGGGGACAGGCCGCCGCCATTGGCTGGCTGCCACACAGGTCCTGTCATGTACCCCGAGGCAGCTGCACTGTAGCCCAGGTAGGGCGATGCTGGGGTGGCCGGCTGGTAGGGAGGAAGGCTGGGTACTCTGACACAGCTGCTCACTCTGGGCAATCTGTTTGGCATCTGGATGAAAAGGACATGGGACAGAGCGACACAATAGGTATTTAGTGAGGTTAAAGCATGGACATCTCATGGCACAAAGGACCACAAAAATATTAGGATAAGACAACCCAAAACTAACAGAAGAAGTGGTATGTAGAACATTTTCAAGTGGAAAGCTGTCAGGGTGCTTAGCAAGCATCACTGCAGTGGGGCTCCCGTGCATGCAGTCTGAATGATAGGACTAGATTACGTCCTTTACTACGGCTAATATTTGAGCTGCTGTCCTGGCCAATTACCCACAATCCAGTGGGATACATTTCATCCAGACACTCCTCTTGATAGATTAAATACTGTGTAATAAATACTGTCTTCGACGGTTTTGAGCGGTTGACGATAAATATTTTTGGATTTACGGCGTTCTCCGGATCGCCTTGCAATCGCAGGCATTTCGGAAAGCAGACGAAAAGAGTACGGAAAGTTACGGTAGATGGTAACTGATTTAGCTACGCTAGTTTTTGATCGTTTTTCTATGTGGTAAACCCTATATAACGCATATAATGTAATCGTGACATTTACAAAACTTCAGAATAAGCATTTGGGGGATTAAAAGCCGATGTTGTTCAGAACGTATTTCATATGAACTACAACGTTTAAATCGAAGCAAAACTTAAAGCACGCCTACCAGTATAGCTTACGTACTCATCTACCCTACAAATTTTAAAAAGAAACATATTCCTCCTTGAAATATTGTTCCATTTAGGTAGGATAAAATACAATAGGCGCTGCAGGTGTTCAGTTAATGCACGTGTTCTGACACTCAGCCACAGCTGTATACACACGCTGACAGGCCTGACATCGGGTTACTTTTCGTGGGTTATATAGAAACTTTGTTTTGATTCTGGAACTTTAAATCGCATGCGCTTATTCGGAATTGCTTCGTATTGTATTCGTTTTTAACACGTGAAATGAATATTTTCATTTACAGTTATGCGCTACTGAAATTCACACTGTCATAACTGAAGAAGTTAAAGCGATTCACGGGTAATAATGGCAAAATAGTGATTCCTTCCCATGTCTTACTGAGAGTGTTTAAAACTTTTCTCGATAAAGGCTTTTGGGGGAAAATGTAGGTCTAAATTAAAACTATAACATTGATATGAAAATTGTGAAATAAAACTTTTTCATTTGTATCTGGATAATGTAGCCATTTATTTAATTTCATTTAACGCATAAGCCTATACAACCTCCGAAATATTCGCCGATAGCTTTCGCTAAAAGTGCTGTGCAGTTTCTATGCTTTTGGTTTAATAAAACTAAACCACTTGTGGCTGCAAATCACAACTTTTGAAAATACTTAAAGTCGAATAAAGATGCGCAAATTTATTTACTTTGAATAGGAAATTTTTTAAAACAAAAATAAAACGGCTGTACAAATTTCAGAGAACATAATCAGAGGTTTGCAACCAAGGCAATACATTGACCTTTATGTAAAACCAGACGTAGTTAAAAAATAACCACCTTTTTCAACATAAAAAATCAGACCTACATAAAAATTCCACTTAAAGACCCAAATTTTCCTTACAGACGTTTAGAATAGATAAAATGTTCAAATGCATTACAAAGAAGGGTATACGGAAGACACAATCAGATTAACCCGATATTTATTTTAAAATCATTTTAATACAGTGTGTCTATAATAATCTTATAAACACGATTGCTTATTCACTCTCCAATTGCATGTCTTATATGCCATTTTAATTCAGATATAATTCCATTGGAAAGATACGTAATTTGAGGCAAAGCTGAAAGTAATTGTTTAACCTTACATTGCTAGTATATACAGTAAATAAATTGTATATGTGGTCATTTGAATAGCAATAACTTTTTTACATTTTAATTTTCGTTTTTCAGTCAAATGATAACGGTCCTTGTAAAATCTACTTTTGTAATAATACGTCGATGAGTTCTGTATGTTTAAAGTAATATTAGGCGAGCTGCATTTGAACGTGTATAGCAACTGTCTAACAACCAGGCACTTGATCTTTTTTAGCATGAAATTGTTTCACATCAGGATAATTCTATAATTAGTCCACAAAGACTGCTGGATCTCAAACTCAGGTGGTCAGTTTTAAGAAAGAACTATACATGCTGTAACGCTATAAACGTGTCAAATTTACTAACGAAAGCACGCCGTGAAATTTCATCCAAATATTTCATGATAAAATGGCAATTTTTCTAAAAAGTATTTTTTTTCTAAAACATCTGTTCACATTGTTCCACATTTGTTCCACACATTTTATAACGTGGTGCTTGATAAACACCTGAGCGTGAGCTTTCGATATTAAATCTCCGACCCACAATAAAATCATAGATTTAGCATAAGGCTGGCAATACATTGTGAGAAGCACTCACTGAACTGAAGGAGAAGACTAGAAATAACGGTTAATGGCCGGGTAGATGGAACCCAGAGCCATAACAAGTTTGTCAGTCCTGTAGTCTTGCTCTTTGTGTAGCGCGATTGTTGTACTCAGAGTACCATAATATCAAAATTACGTAGCATGATGCAGTTGCATTTTAAAAATATCAATAAATTTAAAGGAAATATCTACATAGTATATCTACATAGTATATAGTATATAATATATTTGTTAATTTTGTTAAAGGTACAGGGTGCTCTGTGTTAGTAAGATGTAATTAGGCCTATATGACACTAGCAAACCCCGAAGTAACTAGTTCCTTCTTCTCTAAAGGGTGAAATATCGAGAGACCACGAGGGGACATTAGACTCTCCAGTAATCGTCAGACTACGTCTGGCAAACAGAAATGAAGCTTTATCCATTTTTAAGATGCTATTCCTCATTCGAAAAGTTCAGTCATTTAGTCATTAAATAATCAGTTGCTCCATTGCCCTTTTCAAAGTGCATTACTCACAGTGTTTTAAGGAAAAAATCGGCTACGGCTGTTATTAATTAAAACTTGGAGACAATGGTAACAGTCCCAAAAGTTATACTTATTCTTAATTAAAATCCTATCTGTCAAAATGCTTCATTGATAAACTAGTTAATGTAATTATCATGTTAAGTGTGCATGACCTTCCTAATATTAAGTCTTTAAAAACGGTTAAAACATTTTTTCCAAGACAGGGAAATAGATACATGATCATTCAAATCTTGTTTTCTTCCCAGGATCAGGAGTGTCTTAATAAACGGTCTTACCCGCGCTGAAGCCCAGTGGCCTCCGCTAAGAGGGGGCCTCAGTTACCTTTGCTTATTTAAATTTTAGAACTAGATTTGCTACCCATCCCGTATTTCACGGAATTGTCCCATACTGAAAGATAAAATGCCGTGTCCCGTTTTGAAACATACTTTCATGACCGGACAGAAATACATTTCGGTGTTATGCCGAAAAAGGCATCCCTGCCACAGAATGCACGCCTGTCTCTAAATGACCGATTGGTCGCTGATCTGAAGCTAGTTGAGCTACTTTGTCGATTTAGGCTACTGTAGTGCTAATCGATAGCCCTAATCCCTAACCCTTACCCTAGCCCTAATCCCACCAAAAAACCCGTAAAACCTTTACCCTAACCCCCGAAACACCCCTAAAACCATAACCCAACCCCCCAAAACACCCCTAAATCCTTAACCCCCAAAAAACCTCTAACTCCCAAAAAAACCCTAAAAGCTCAACTCGTCAGAACACCGGCATGCATGCTACAGCAGGGATGCCTTTTTCGGCATAACACCGAATCCCGTGACCGATCGCCCCCCATTTTCTAAACGTCGGGACCCCCCGCCCACCACGGTCAACTACATCAACGCAGAAAATAGTAGGGGGGGGGGGCACTCAAAACTGACCACTCAGATAGCCCAGGGACCTCTGACCATGTTAATGCGACTCTGTCCAGGAGTAAAGAACAGTATTAAACAAACCATAACCTTTAATTACTATACAAAATTTTCAAAGTTTTCTTACAAAATGTTAAGCTACTCTTGTTTGTGACAGATAAAATGATAAGGTTAACAAATTAAATTAGATAAGTTATTTATCTGATGATTATAAATCTATTTCGAATACAGGAAAAAAACGTTATCTGCATATAAATTTTCATCTCATAGTTAACATTCAAATACATACATAAACAAATAAATTAAAAATGTTAGTATTGTTATTAAATGCACGGCGGAGAAAACATTAAATGCAGATCTATTTTACGTATTTTAAAATATTACATTTTAACTGTTGTTCTAAATATGTTTACTATACAAAAGTAATAATGATCAAAAATTGCAAAATTCGTATCCGCTTCCACGACCCAGTGTTTTGTGTAAGACATTAATCGTTCGGTTTATCACATTCAGCGAAATTAATATAAAGTGGATCAAATGTGAGTTCTAAGGATCGTTATTGTGACGCGTTTATGAATTTTCACGGTTAACGTTTCTACTTACTATCCAAAATTACCTTGTCATTCCATTTGAGGTATAGGGCTACTGCGATTTCAGCGCCTAACCCCTTACTTGTGAATTGTGAAACTAATATAATTTAAATGTAGTATTACCTATATTAGTTGCATGTATAATAGTTCTATTTTTAAAAGTAGGTAGATTTGTGCCATGCTAATTTTGTAACCGCTGAATTAGACAGCAGGTTAATTTGGATTTTGATAATATCTTAAATGCCGAATTTAAGAATGAACATTTACGACCTTTTTACGATACAGTCTACAGTTCAATATTTTAATAAACACAACCCGTAGTGCACAAATGAACAGCTGACTTTGTTGTCTGTACCCTTAGATGTTAATTCCACCCGACATTGCAGCGAGAATACGTACACTTAACTGTGGCTCCAGCATCAGTGCCACATACAAAATCATTATTTATTTCTTTGTATATCTAACATTTTAAACATACAATTTTCACATTACAGTCCTTAAAATATTGATTGACTGACCTTCCTACAAAAACAGAATTATTTCTTTTAAAAATTGCGGAATAAGTTGTTAGCCCAAGTATTACCAACACACAAATCGTTGACAAGGTAGACAACTTAATTTGGTAAGAGAGACGACTCAATTAAAATAAGAGTCTCTGGTGTGATCAACGCTTTCCCATCCGGATTAAAGGCCCTGTCTTTTTGGTGACCATTTACAAAACGCGGAATAAAAATTGCGGAATAAATATTACAATTAATCTGCGTTTACCAGCATACGCCAAAATAATTCCACAAACGACACTTGTCACTATATTCTAAATACTCCCAATAAGTTCTAAAATAAACCTGCAATGCATTGCAACTTCGTTAAATATCACTGAGTCAAAGGGACAATATAAGATTCTGGTTTTACCTGCGCGTATTTTGTGTCTGGTTCTAAGTGCGGTTTATCCAAGTCATTGGCACGCGGCGAACTTGTTGTGGGAAAATTAATCCTGTTTATAGTCGTCCACTCTTCTACTTTGGCACCGTGCATGGGCGGGCTGTCGCTAACTGGGGAAAAGTAGAAGACAGTTAAATTGGATAAATTGGAGACAATGAGAAATGAAATTATCAACACCCGAAACTGAAAGCACGACAATGTAATGACCTAAATAATAACAAACCCGCCTACAATCGCTTAAGGCAATATGTAGATGTATACGGTCCGTGGAAGTGGTCAAGGAGTTGCATTATATATACTTAAATAAACTGAACATATTTAAGAAAGTTTTACTACAGAAGTTTGAAATGGAATGAGTACATTAAAGTGAATAAATGAAGGATGACTGGCAACGTAAAAATAAAATCGCTTTTGAAGTCGCATCTTTGAGACTTATAGGTTTTAGCGCTCTTAAATTATCCTACCATTTGCATTCAAAATTGACCTATTAATCCGGCATAGCAAAAGTGGTCTGGCCTTGTGTGATTAGAGAAGCAACATAAATCAAACTCCGTTTACTTATCAGGTTTTTCCCTAGTCATCTTTGCGGGGAATAATGTACCAAACACACTGCTACTGTACATATGCACATATTTGAGACGTTAGACAGTAAATAGCTTCCTAAAATATATAATTTATAGTTTCTAAAATATCATAATGAGCAGTGTGCGAACATCTTGTAAATTCATCATTGTATACATTCTCCAAACCTAAATACTTCTGATAGTACCAAGTCTAAAAGAGCAATTGAGACACACGACAAACACAAGTAGGCCCATTAAACATTTTTTTCTAAAATAAACTTTAGAAAGCTGCTGTATTTTTATTTTAAACCAATGCCATTAATACACAAATTCAATTCCATTTGATGTTGATGATATTTGTGCATATATTGTTTAAGATATTATCCGCATTGAAGAGTATAATAAAGACATCAAACTAAAGAAACCACAGATACAGAAATATAATTATTTGCAAAAAATGAAAATGACCATTTTGTGCAGTACGCGCCTGTAAGAATAAAATACTAGAATTAATAGCTCCTGAGTTGACTTCGGCTTTCAGATCTTACTAGTAACATCTGAGTCTCATTTATAAGTGCATACATTGCATATAAACCATCTGATTAAAAAAAAATCTTTAAGAACGTTGGGGAGAACCGATGTTTCACATTGTAAAATCTGAATACTGTCTGCGGTGGTCAAGGTTTGAGTGTAATGACAGGGAATCCTGGCTGATTAATCTGTTAGATATATTTCGATTTGGGGGGGGGGGGGGGTTCTCCTTACCAACAAACCAA
>JAODUD010000039.1:10553618-10570137 GCA_026784285.1 Stomatorhinus walkeri | reverse complement strand
TATCTTACTGAGGCTAGGGTTAGGGTTAGAAAAACTATGGCATGTTCAACCATCAATATGTGTTTTTATGACAGTTCCTATAATTTGTGGCAAAAAAGATGGACGAATATTTCCATTTAGTAATACGGATAATAACATTTCACCACTAGATGTCAGCCTCAGACATTATATTGTGACTATTTTCGGCATTGGTTCTGATACAAAGTACATAAATATGTGCAGACAAAATATGCAATAAAATATATAACAAAATAAAATTCTACTTGTTATATTATAATTCAGTGGAATACATTTACAACAAAGTCCCTAATAGAATGAGAATTGTGTCATGTGAAATTGCTTTTCATTTACGTAACTTTACTCAAGTTACTCCTGTACACATAACATAGCTAAAATGAAATCGCGTTTACAACAGTTTTGTAACTGTTATCAGGTGAAGAATTGGCAAAATACTCTTTTAGGCAATTAGTGCTAATTGGCCGCGATAGCTGTGCAATTACAGAAAACAGTTTCCAGTCTGGATAATGAAAGCTTTCGAAATGTATTCCTACATTAACAAGCAATTATAAAATTATAAATATTCTTTTAATCTCCATTATGTTGCATTTAATTTTTACATCATTCAATTAATCATATAAACCACATACAGATAACAAAGATCGATTTTAAAATAATTAATTATAGTGTTTTAATTTGGTGTTATAAATAGAAACATGAATAGACGGCCAATAAAGCAACAGAAATTCAATTTTATTGAAAAAAATGTTATATTAAACCTTTATGTGTATACTTTACATCATACATGACTATGGAATTATCAATAAGATGATACGTTTTGATAGGCAACATATAATAATAATAATAATATTAAAGGGGCGGTTCAAATATTTAAATAAACGGAATTAAATCAATGCTGATCTAAAGACTTCGCGTACGATGCGTGCAAACTTATACTACTAATTAAGTTAAACCGATAATTATAACGGGGGAAGGAAATATTCAGTGTACCCAGGGGCGTGAGAAGCATTTTGAAAATGGGGGACTGACTGGCATAGAACTAATATTTTATGTTAAATGTGGGGGGGGGGGGGGGTCCAAACGAATACTTATGAAATGTGGGGGGACACGTCCCCCTCAGATTTAATGGCGGCGACGCCCATGTACGTACTACAATACATCCTTTAAATGAAAACAGTATAAAGAGTAGTTAAAACGTATGGTTTGCAACATTTAAAATGCTTTGGACAGTCATTTAAAATTAACCAGGACCTCGCCATCAAGGTGATCTTAGGTTGCCAGCCATCTCTATTAAAACAACGTAGCTCTTTGTCCGTCCTGCTGCACACAGAACGTACTACTGCGTTCCACTGCTAATTCCAATGCTGGCGCACAATTCGCTCTTCCCGTCTTTACCTACGAGTTCTCATCAGTCCCTCTAAACTCCACTTCACGTTCCTCTGAAACTAGTTGTCCTCCTTTTTCTTCCGCTTTGTCCCACTTGTCCAGCCCACCTCCCTAAACTCAATGTACATTTAGTCTGCGCACCCGAAGCGATCAATGATTTCCATTGATAACAGTTATTCACATCCTGTTAACTCTGGAGGTAATAACAAAAACGGTGATGCCCATAGTTATAATTAGGGGGGAGGGGGGTTGACCCCCTCCCCAATAATCAAAACCAGCCAATGCAACCCCTTGAACCCCCTTAAATGTGTGCAAGAGGCCTCAACCCAAAGTTATGTCCTTGGTGATGCCAGTGTATACGATGCCCTTGAGATGTGTATTGTACATGGGGTATTAGGCAATCCCATCATTGTGAGAAATATACACAGTGGGTCACGTGTAAAGAAGTACGTTATGATGTTTAGTAATGTTAACTTATAAAAACATTAATAAATGTTTGCTTCACTATGCGTCCTTTGACGGAATGTTTGCTTCACTATGCGTCCTTTGACGGAATTAAATTGCTCTTCGCTTTTCTTTTTTCTCATGGATCTGAAATTAGGGTCAGCAGTGCAGCAAAGTTCAACGCCTTGTTGCACAAAAAGATGCTCTGATAATTTTCATAATGAAGGAAAGCGAGGCGCGGGATTTTAAGGTACGGCAGGTTGTGCGACAGCAGTTAAGGTCAATAGCACCTTAACATTTGCTGAGTTAATTGCAACCTCAATCAATATTTTCCACATATCGTTAAAATATATGTAACAGTCCGACGGGGTATTATGTACTGACTGGGCAACTAATAGCTTGGAAAGATTTGTTATATCCATTAGTATAATTAATAAGTAATAATTTTGGTTTAAAAACTAATAAACACAAATGAGTGATCATTCAAGGAAATGAATCAATTGCGATAAGCACTAATTGATCAACAATACATAGTCCATAAATCCCTAAGACAAAGACGTGAGATTCCCGTTAATTTTGTAACATTGTTTTTGTAAATTCCTTATAGCTTTATTTCAAGACCTACGACACCTGTTATCTTAGCAATAACAGGCGTAAAATCGTGTTGCTGTAAATGTTCCAGTCCCACAGAAACCTCAGTGAGCCAAATGCACTACAAAGGAATTTTCTTTGCCTAAGTCATGTTATACGTACCAGCGCATTCAATGAGCGTCTGTGCAGAGATGCGCATTCAAAGTTTGCTTCATTTAGGCCTAAACTACTTGTAATTATCGACACACGTAATAAATTAATTAATAAGGTAATGCAGATTTTCCTCGAACTTATTTCTTTTGCACAAAGGCCTATTTTCTCTTACCCCGAGAACCAGACCAGGACAAGTGGTTAGAAGATTGACGGTTGGATTGATTAATGAATATTTTCGCTTAGCTTTGGACTAATGTTTTTTTTAGGTTCTCACGGTGTAGATTTTAATTATACAACGTGCGTGAGGGTAAAAAAACAACGTTTTAAATCTGTAGATTTTTGTACTAGTCGTTCATCATAAAATGTTTGATTTCTGATAGAGATTCCATAATAACCAATGTATATGTCATGCACTCACAGTATTACCTTTGTGAATGTCATGTAACCTGCCATTTTGTAAAGCATAAAACTTACACCACTTGGAGCGTCTGTCACATCATTTCGCCGGTGTCTAGCTATACACTCTGTCTGTAATGCATTAATAAGTGATAGTCACTTAAAATAGTAAATGCTATCCTTCATCTGTCTTCAAGCTAAGCTCTCGTTTAGTATAATGTGACTGATGCATCATAAATTGTATACACAAAAAGTGTGTCGGAATTTAAGTCCGGAGAAATTCTGATTGCATCTAAATAGGCTGCAATGTTTTTTCTTGTAATATAATGGAATGTAACAATCAATTCGTGTTAAGCTGCACTCCATCGCATTACTAAATACTAAATAACGTAATAACTTAATCCTTGAAATATCTACCAGTTGCAGGTTGAGACTTCTGTTTTATCTGAAGCACGATTTTATAGAGCGCAGTTTCAATTGCAACTAGAGCTGATATCCAGGTGAAGTTATCAATAGTAACATACCGCATGTATATCCACATACATGCGCACACGTCCGCTGTTACCGTTAAAAACTTGCATATATACTGCTCCTGTATATGTAGAATGTAAAGGCGGCTAAAAGAGAGAAAAGGGCAAAGAGAGACCTTTCTATTGTCGCCCTGACTGCTGATGCCCCGCCTTTGGTGGCTGTGTCAAACCTGGCGCCCAGCTAAAACTAACAAAAGCGAGTCCTAAGCTTCCACTCACTCCAATTAAGGCGGACTTCAACTACTCTCTTACGTGTTCATCCACTACCATCGACGCTGAGACAGGAGGGACAGAGGGCAACAGGAAAAAAGAGGGGGAGAGAGAGAGAGAGGGAGAGAGAGAGAGATTGCTGTTTAGTTTTCCTCTTTCCTGCTGCAGAACAATGTCGATGAGCCCAAAACATACGACTCCTTTTTCTGTTTCCGATATCTTGAGTCCCCTTGAGGAGTGTTACAAGAAAGTAAGCATGGAAGGTAACAGCTTGGGGGCTTCAATCGCCGCTTACCGACAGCCACAGGTCTCACAGGCGGCAATGCAACAACACTACATGGGGCACAACGGGACAGTGTCCGCTACTTACCATATGACGGCTGCTGGGGTATCTCAGCTGTCGCACACCGCAGTGGGGGGCTACTGTGGCAGCAATTTGGGAAACATGACCGAACTTCCGCCTTACCAAGACACCATGAGAAACAGCACCACGGCCGCTGGCTGGTATGGAGCCAGCCCAGATCCGCGCTTTTCTTCAAGTAAGTATCTTCACGTTTGACAGTTTACGGTAGATAACGGCTACCCGAGAGAGCCACAGTGTTGATGGGAATCTGCGAACAAAGTATTATATAAGACCATGCTAACTCTTATGAATTTAGATGTCTTCGTCTTTTATAAAATACTGACGACCTTTTCTCTGGCGAATAATAGGCGGAGTTCCCGTTTCGTCAACCACTTATTTTGAGTAGAAATGTGCAGTTCTATTTATGTCACTTAAGTTTACGCCTATGTAAATGACTGGCAAAGTTCATTACGGGAGTACTCAACAATCTGGAGGGCAATCTCAAACAATTACTTTTATTACGTTAAATTGTTGTTGCGTCTTCCCCACTAACCGAATGTTTACTCCAATCACTTGGAATCTCGGTTTTCTGTCAACAAGTTGTGCTCAAAGTAATGAAAACCAGTGTTGGAAAAGATTGTTAATACTTTATGTTTATGTAAAGCATTTGATATATTATCATTTGTAACAATGGTACTACTATTATAACAGGTGTTTTTTTCTCCCCTCCCCCTCCCCAGTCTCTCGCTTTATGGGTTCGTCGTCGGGCATGAACATGGGCAGTATGGGCAGTCTTGGCTCCCTGGCGGATGTAGGCAAAAGCATAGGGCCCTTACCGAGCACCCCACGGAGGAAGCGCCGGGTGCTCTTCTCCCAGGCTCAGGTGTACGAACTGGAGCGGCGGTTCAAGCAACAGAAATATCTGTCAGCGCCGGAGCGGGAACACTTGGCTACTATGATCCACCTCACTCCGACGCAGGTGAAAATATGGTTCCAAAACCACCGGTACAAGATGAAGCGACAAGCTAAAGACAAAGCGTCCCAGCATCAAATGCAGCAGGACTCGGGCTCCTGTCAGCAGCAGCAGTCACCCCGCCGAGTGGCAGTCCCCGTGCTGGTGAAAGACGGAAAGCCGTGCCAGGCTGGTAACCAGACCTCAACAGCGGCCATACAGAGTCACCATCAGGATGTCAGCAGCGTTATGGCCATATCCATGAACAGCTCGGCGATGAGCCAACATCATGAACAACAGGCTAGCAGCTCGGAACACTCTCCGGAACTGGCCCATCACTCCAGCAGCCCGTCCTCCCTGCAGACCCAGGTGTCTGGTCTTTCTCACCTGAGCTCCGTTAGTTCTGAGTACGGCTCGGCAGTGCCATGCTCGGCTCTACTGTACGGACGGACATGGTGAACAATCATGATGATCAAAATATATCAGAGACAGAGATTGTTGCACATTCGGGCACCAGAGACTACACATTCCCACTCTGAGAGCCTGCATTTTGTGAAGAAACAGAAGGATTAATCTTAAACTGGATGTACGTGTAGAAACTGATCGAATCAAGACATAGTGAATATGTATTTAATATGAACGCACCTCGAAGTGAAATGAAACCTATTTATATAAATGAGCTCGAGGACTGAAAGCCCTTTTCGAAAATATTTTGTTTTAAAGGTTTCTGCACCTCGAAGCCTGAGTATCTCAGTGGAATACCCGTTGAAATATATTTCTGAGGATCTGGTGAGATCCAACAAGAAGAAAAATTCGCGCCGAACCGGGGACTCGGTTGGGGATTTTGCTTGTTGGGAAATAATAGTTTTCATTTTCGAAAGTTCAGTGTCAAGCGTAATTTTTATCATTTCTGTCAATGGTCTGAATTATTTGTTAGAATCATAATGTAGAAAAGGCTTCATCGATATTATTAAGGGTTGGTTGTATTTTATTGTTATTTGACCGCGTGTTTTGTTCTTATGTAACTTATATAGCTATTTGCCATAAAACAGTAATACAATCTTATTAAATAAATTATTAAAATAATATCGATATCCGTTTATTGAATTGGGCGATTAGATTGATATTAATGGTAATACCATATTCTGTCAAATTGTTTAAGTAAAGGGGGATCTTACCTCCAATATCACAATAACATCAAAGATGATGATGATAGTAACAATAATAATAATACATTTTACTTGTGAAATTTTCAAACGCCTTATTGGTCACAAAAAAAATCGGCAGTGCAATTTGTGGGCATTTTGGGCGGTCTTTCGACCATGTTTGGCTTGCTAGCCCTTTCATTTACGTCAATTACTTAACATGTTTACTATTAGCATTTCCTTACGTGTTAACAGCCAAGAAAATGAATTCATACCAAATGGAGATTCCGTTCGTTCCGTCAAGGGTAAATGAAATTGCATTTCTTAATTATGTAAATCTCGTCACTCCATAAAGGGTCATGCGCAGGCCTATATAGTTCTTGTATTGCGTAAAATTATAGCTGCGTCATAAACAGTCTCACCTTTTCACAAATTGCCATGGGAAGTCTGATTGAAAGCCTTAGTTTATCCTAGGAAAGGAAGGCTAGCATTTTTTAAATGTTGACCTCAAAGCTTCTTCATCATCCGCGTTTCAGTTTAAAGCATCCATAAGTCGTGCGCTTGGTGTTTTATTGGTATTTATTATTGTCCAAACTACTGTGAGTTAAATTACAGATGAAACGTCAAAACTGATGCTATTATATAAACATTGAAAATGTTTATTTAACGTGTTTTCATATATATGCTTGGTCCTATTGCTACAATTAAATTGACTAAAAGACGTTTTGACTCCAGGGCCTTGTTCAGTCTGTTTTAGAATGTTTCCCGCCAGATGTCAAAGGCCTTTGGGGATCTTAAGGCATAGATGCACAGTAATTATACATGCACGTTGCGTACATCAATTTATGTGTGTTTTTGTTGTGAGAATAAACCGTACACTTCTAAGATGAACAACAATTTCGAATATCAAAGTATGACTCTCGCAATCGGTGAGACTTCCCGTTGATCTGCTACGTCGCACATTTTTTATCAACATTTATGTGGTCAACTGCTCAAACAACAATTAGTAACAACGTTTAAGTCCATCTACATATGCTGTAATATATGCACATTTTATGCATCGATATTACTGACTGCAAGTAAGATTCCTGGTTCTTTTATTATTTACATAGTAAGTAGGATCTTAGTACTTGTCTTGTAGGTTTTAACGAATTATTTTGAAGAATATACAATTATGATCACTTCACCTTGAATAATGAAATATATTCTATATCACGCGGTACAAACAATAATCATTTAACTATAATCATCACGTAGATTTTCGTGTAAAGAGCAGAAACAGTATATAATAAAAATAAGGTAAAGACATGACTATGGGTGTATAATTAGTGTTTTTTGGATTTAAATTTTAGACATCTGATGTATTGTTAAAAATTCTAAACATCCAATGAATGATTAAAATCAAGAAAATCAGGTGCGCTTTAAATATGATTTAATATGCGCAGTAATGTATAATTTATATAAAAAACAACAGATTTCTCATTCCATGATGCAGAACAAATACGGTCTACAGTAATAGCTACGTGGAGTTTTTGATACCACGAATCTGGCGGATCGGCGTGCTTTACGTTAATGATCAACTGGCCTTATCCAGAATTCAGTTCTTAAGTTGTTATCGAAGAAAGACAAATATCTATTTCAGTCCACAACCACATGCCTGCAGAAACTAGTATATCTCCGCGCAAATACAAAGCACAGGATCAAAAGCTCTAAGCACAATTGCTAGCTGCAGCCGTTTTCTTTGGCTAGATATGTTAATTCATCTAAGCTGCAAGGGAGAGGCCGTGATATCGATAATTGCACTAAATGATTTATATTGTTCATTTGCTTGTGGGGGTGTGTGGGGTGGAGTAGAGACGGATATCAGCTGCTATTAGAGAACACTTGCACGTAAAATATAATTTATATAACAGCAGTATAAAACACATGGAAGTTAGTTATTTGGACATACCTGAACTGCTTTGAAAATTTAAAACTGAGGTGACCAAATCAAGAGTAATAAACTTAATGTGAAACTAAAACTAGCTGAATTGCAGGCTTGATCAAATGTTTCCTTTCTGTATGTGTCAGTATACAGCACTGAAAGGTTCCATTAACATTGCATCAGAAACAGGCGACGTAAGTTGGCCAGTAATTTGAATTTACATCGTCAGTAATTTGAATTAACATCAAAGTTATTTAAATTGACATCAGAAGTCACTAAGGCTGGGTTTTTAATTGCTACTCAACTTATTAAATATTGGAACAACTCCTGAGAACTCTATGAATTACATAATTATTTAGTGATACGTGTTTTAAACTATTATTTGGGGTATGTTCTACGAAATTTCAGCAGCAGTCTCACATATGAAAAGTGATTCGATTTATTTTCCTGAAATATTCGCAATCTCGCAAGGTTCACAGCGTTAATCACATGACTGGACCTTCAGTAGCATTAGCATTAGCGTCGTATACATTGTATTGCAGCCTGCTGTATACACAGACTTTATTTCAGAGATAGGCATTTATATACTATTCATTTTTATTAGCTATTAATAAAAAATATTGGCATGTCCTACTACGTGGATGTAATCAAAAAGCGACTTTCATTCTGTTAACGAAAACATACTTGACAGGCTTTAACACGCATTCCAGAACACAAACAACAAACGTACACTACAATTAGCCGAAGTTTTGTGCTTTAAACTGAGTAATTTTAGTGATGTTGAAACTCAAATACGACCCAATAATAAACATTGACTTTATGTAATCCTGTTTTGTGTCTACTGAAAGTAGGAGTAATTAAAAAATCCACAAGATATTTGTCATTCATTTTTTTCCTCCACAGTTTACAGTAATAAATGAGAATATTTGCAAGGGACCTTTGTGCCAAGATTTAGTATGCACTCCACGATCATTTTTACCGCGTTAAGAAGTAATAATTAGCTGTCAGACCTTTTCTGGGCTTCTCAGAAAGTTTATCGCAATGAGCTTCACATCCCCGACTAGCTATACAGCGGCCCCATGAACCCCGCAGGATTGTACGAGTTTTGTTGAGGCGACTGATTGTAATGGCTCAGCTTTGATTTAAGAGTTGTTCAATCAGTATTGCCTTAGGCAGATTAGACCCTAAAACGATTTAGTTACTGAATACTTATTTCAAATTTTAAAAAGTAGCCACAAGGCGCTGCGTGAGAGAAAAACGTACCCTGTCTTGGGTGTATCCAATTTTGTGCTGAGGATAATTGTAGCTCTTCTTATTAAACTTATCAGGAATCAATAAATATAACCAGTAAAGTTTTTTTTCGATGTTTATTAATATTTATTAATACTATTTGGAAACGAGAACGGTGCCACTTAGTAAACTAATTCCTATGTTTTTATTTTATCTTGGATAAATTCTTTAAGTAAGCTGTTCAACACTGAAATAATTGAACACTATTTTAACATGCTCTGAAAATTAATTGGCGCTTTATTTTGCCGGATTTATGTTTACCGTAAGATCGGTAAGGAACGGACTTGAAATGCAACTTCAAAACACTTCATAACGCTGAATGGCAAAGACGTTCCTTTAAGGCATTGTATAAGTTTTCTGAGAACATCTAAATTTATAACATTATAACAATCTTGTTCAACTAATGCACAATTATTTACAGTTTTCTTGTTATACACGTTAATTGAAGTTTTTAAATAATTATTGTTATGTATAGGTTATTATAAAACAAAGTTTGCAACGAAAAATATAGCCAATGCTATATGCTCCCATTCTCCGTATTTGGGATAGGCCTACAACGTGACACTTAGACTTACTATGGTTATGCCGACAGTATTGTCCGACGAATTTTAAGCAGAACTACAAAATTTTGACTGACGTGTACTGACGTGCGTAGCATCCAAGTTGTAAGGATTAAAGTGAATTTGATTCTATGAATATGAATAGTATTAAACAGATCTGCGACTAAAGTGACTGAATGCAGAACTCAGCAACAGGTGTTCTCATACATGCAAGAGATGTAGTGGGGAGCCGTGGGAGGGTGGTTCTTAGTTTTGTCCATTTCGTAGTTTCAAAGCGGTAGTCATTTACTTAGAGCCGTATTACAAATCTACAAATTCAGTTGTTTTCTAATCGAATCCGAGGGACACCAGAACCGATTTTATTCCACTTGGGTTTAAGGCGGGGAATTTGTTAGGAACCACTCATAATTACCACGGATTATATTTGCATGTCTTAAACACTGTGTGTGGTCTTTGTGCCGGCCTTGTAGATGTTGAAAATTACTTCTTGGAAGCGTGTGTGCTCTCATCTCTATCTTTTGACGGACTCATTGAGGAACTCCTATCGGCCCTCGCCGCTTTATCCTTACAACTCTACGTAAACCAGAAGCAATTAGACCCTAATCTCAAGGCAATCGTATATGAGTTAAGGTTGGGACGGTTTATCTCCTTATTTACTGCGCATCTGTTAATTGGACACTACGCTTTATTGTGGGAAAAATATATGGCCTAGTCGTAAACATATCTGCATATAAACATATGTAATTTTCTGGATTCGAACAGTAAATTAAAAAACAAAACAGAATTACGCAATAAAACCTAAACGTCAATTCATTAGGATTGTTTGATACTGTTTAGCAATTCAGTGTAGGCTATTGTAAAATAAAAGTGAACATGTTTTTACAAGAATTTGGTTATGTTTTTTTTATTTTAATGAAAAAAAAAATGTGCGGATGTAAAGGTAAATATGGCACCACGTTTTCAGTCATTGTACCACCTGTTTACTGGCCATAGTCGATTTTTTAAAATCCCAGGGTTATGACTGCTGCTGCCGAAAACGTGTTTTTGTATTCTTCAAGCTATTTTTCGCTTGATAGATATTCTATGGAGGGGTTCAGTTTGATGCATTACAACAATGAATTTTGTGCGCTTGGCGATTCTGAAATGGATCCCCACTAAATAAATCAATTCTTCGCAAAATAGTGAAGCTAATTATTTCAAATTATAGTTATATAAAAGAAAATATGTCCTGGGCTGTAAATTGCAACAAACGAGGCTTTTGAGGCACGCTAGACGAGGAAGGTCATTTATAAGTAACCGCAGTGTCAGCAGTTTAATCTGTCGTCTTAGCGTGGCGAAAGGAGAAATTACCATTTAGATTCCCTCTCCTCTCCAGTGGGCACGGAGAGCAGCTACAGGCACCTGCTTTCCCCACAGGTTCGTGTGAATCGCGGACGAACATTTAGGAGGAAGTTGAAACAATTTGAAAAGAAAACCGGAGCTGAATAACGGCGAGACTGGATGAATATAACTACGTCGACAAAAAGGAAATATGTGCGCTTAATTTACCTTTGGGCTACTACGCCACCAAACATTTAAAATCAAGCACTAAATAGGCATAATCAGTAGGCCTACGCATAACATGTGGATGCAAGCCAAGATTGGTTAAAGTTTTTGGTATTTCAATATTTAGATGTTCTAAAGGTTAAAATATTTCATGCGGTATAGGCTATTTGATAATTCTAATTAAGTTATGAGATTATTTGTTTTTCACCTTCTCGTCCTAAACATTAAATTTTATTCTAACCTGTTTTTAATGTCAGTTCATATTTGAAACGATGTCAGTACATCTATGTCAAGGTTAATAACATTCTAACGTAATTTAGTAATGTGTCACTATATACAGATGACGTGCTTATTTATTACCGATTATTGTTCTGTACCTGTGGTTGGGGGTCAACACTTTGGGTTTACAAGCATATTTAATAAAATGTTAAAAATTGCACTTTTGTCTAATGAAATAATGCGCATATGTGTAGATTTGTTTATGGTTTTAAGGATAAGCATTACGTTATTTTCAAGGTGTGACGCATGGCTGTATTCTTAATGTTGCTTTTCACATTCCATCTGTGTTTTTGTCCTGCAACTTTAAGCATTGCGTGCCTTAACCAAATGCTAACACATTTCTGTATCTGTTTACCACAGACTAGCAGTCAGTCTGACTGCCCTGATCGCCTTAATGTGCGTGGTTGAGAAAGAGCGTACCTATTTTCGTCACGCTACTGTGGATTTTGCGAGATGTCTTCATTAGCTCTGGCAGTCGCAATTCTGCGTAGATCGATTTGCGCTTTTTACGCAGTTTTTAGATTGCTACGGGCGAATAATTTGGAAACAAAAGAATGACATTTTGTCCAGCTATGAAAGCTTCATCAAACTGTTATCTCATTCTGCGTGATTTGTAAGTAAATGTATGTCGGCTTCCAGCCTCTTCATATTACAAAAGAAATGGCAGCCGGCGCTTCACCGTCCCCCCTCCCCCCGTTCTTAGCGAATATTACAGGAAAATGGGGCTTCTACATATTCCAGGTATGTGGCCTAATGAAATGATTGGATTAATGAAGTTTCTGCCTTCCCTGCTAGTGCCATGAAAAGGCCCTCAGTCCATATTGAATATCCTGTTTATAAGTAAATGGTGAGGGCCATCTCTACACTTAAACCAGATTAAATCTACTCCCTGGATAACAGACTGCTATAAGGTGTTTTCCACCTTTACAGGCTTCCAGAAAGTTGTCAGAGGCAGGAAAATAAATGGTATTTTTAAACTTATTTAAAAACAATATGCATTTTATGTCAGATAAAAAAGTAGAACTAAAATGTCATATGTGATGTTGGATATATCAGATCAGTATTTCTTCAATATTTCCTGAATAATACACAGATACTACTTATTACCATTACTAGAGTATAGGGATTATATTAAGGTTATACTTCCACTTTTATTCACATAAATGTGCTGGAATATGCTTTACGCTCCACATATGATGCAATCAGCAACCCACCCCCATTATTCTGCTAATGTATCATTTATATAATTATTGTAATTTTACAGTGTTACGGCATTGATACAAGGTGTTACAGGATGTAGACAAAATTCATGCAATGTTGATTTTTAGGGGAAAATCCTAATAAATGTTTACCGTAATAGACTCAGGAAGAGCATATAAACAAATATGTCTTAAAGCATTAGATATAAACTAAGAACTGGGCAAATAGTGCAAATATCTAAATAGAATCTAAAAATAGGGAACTTGCATCCCCTTGTCTTTCAGTGTGTTCCTAATAATGGCAATTATTATGTATAATTAGTGTCAGAAAAGCGAAGACAATAAGATAATTGCATAGGGTTAATCATGGGTAATTATAGTGATTTGGTCATAATGTTTTGTTGAAGGAATGACCCGCTTATGACTTTTTTCCCTCTTGGATTCACTACGTGTTTGTGTACATAATCATGCTGGAGTTTTTTTTTCCAGGGTCATTGCTCTTCTGCTTTGACCCTCATATACATTCAGATATAAGCTAATTGTTGCTTGAATATGACAGATGTGCCCCCTGTGACCCACAGCCCTGGTGGGGGCGAGGGGGAGGGGGCACACCCAGTGCTTTAGGCTACCTGACAGTGTGTACTGTACCTGTGGGAAGCCTTTAGCACTCAAGCAGCCATCACTAACCATGTTAACACCAGGGCTCTCTTAATCGCCACCCCCCCATCACATAATACACTTTCCTTACTTTCATACAAGCGTTGTTTGCTGGCGCGTGCCTTGCATTGTCTGGGACAGCTTCGGAACATTTTGCGCTTTATGTAATGGTTTTGTGTAATAGAACTTAATTACAGGACTTTAAAGCCACCCACTGGGCTTCAGTACGGTGTAAGAATAGGTTTACTCAACTGGATAACATTATTTAGCCCGGCTGTCATGATATCCTCCCCCTCCTTTGGCTGTGGCTGGTCAATGCACAACCAAAAATTATGCCCTAATGTGAATTCAATAGGCCAATGAGACCAGGGGGAAGGATGCCGTCACTGCCTTTGGGATGGAGAATTCAAGTAAAAGACGGTGTTTGAATTGCAGTGGGTCAGCTGTGTGGTATATGTAGTATGCATACATTTTCCTTAATATGCTGAGTGTTCCTGTCTTGATTATCATTCAGGTCTGCTGAAATTGTAATGTAGTCCTGAGTGGCTGACAGGCCAGCTGAAATAACTGCAATGACTATTTATGGGAGGCTTTTCGGGTATCGTGTCTACTTATTACTATTATGGACTACAAGTTAGGCTATACTAAGGAATAACCGTGGAACAGTACTCAAATGGCAAATTAATATTAACAAGTTGTTGAAATACGAGTTGATATATGTAATAGTTATGCATTTGATATTATTAAAACATTGACCTAGGTATCAATAATTGTATTAGTCATTTTAAAAAGCTGGCAAGCCCTGAAAATAGGAGATCAGCAATGAATATCTTAAAGTACAGAAAAGGTAAATGCAGGAGACAGACAGACCAAGGAGCCTGTCTAACCCTATCCAGAGACTGGTCTGAGGAATTAATAGAGATGCACAGGTTCAGCTTAAGCACAAGGATGCCTGTTTTAAGCACAGGGATGCCTGTTTTCCGCTAACCCAAATGGAGAACACCACAGCAGACTTGTAAATACAGCTTATTGAGGGAGCTCATTGAAAAGCCTGACCCATCCCCAAAAATGGCTCCATTAGGGAAGGAAAGGAGGTTTTCTGCCCCCAAATAAAATGTCATTACTGAGTATTCATGGGGCACAAAGGGAAAGGCTGCCCTTCAGCTCACTCGCGCCGAGGCAGATGGGGCTGGTCCGGTGCATAAATAATGCCGGATCCCCTGTAATTAGCTGCCACAAGCCGCCCAAATGAACAAATCAGCTTACATGCTATTCTTCCTTTGCCACGCAGCAGTTTTTTTTCTGTTGAATTGACATTGTATTTCCCCAGCAATTACGGTTCCCTATGTGTATAAGTGGATTTCATACACGTATCGTTTTGTTAGCAGCGGTCACCGGGATGTGTGCGGCCTTCTGCAGAATTTACCCCGATGTTTTTGAACTGCGCCAAACTGTGAACGGTCAGATACTCTGCCGTGGGATTGTTTATTTTTTTCCCCAGATTAGTTATTTCCATTCAGCTCCCGACTCACTCCTCCCCCCACTCCGCTTGAGGTTATTGGTGAGGTCCTGCTACCCCCTTCCAGTTGCTATAGCATTTTCAAGCACCCCCCCAACCCCCCCAAACTCTTATCATAAATTATCCTTGAGAGAAACAGCTCAAACAGGGTATCTGAAGCAACTGGATCAAATCATGCATTTGCAAGGCAGTCTACAGGAGAGGACACTTGTCTTTTCTATATACTGCTCTGGCAACATGTGCCATTCCTCCTCCCACATTGGCACCAAATCGCACGCATCCGTTGAAGGGGCACGATCATCTTTGTTTTCTCACCATGCGCTGCATGAGACGTGGTTTTTGTGATGGAACAATGCGGACATTCCAACAGCGCTTTGAGGCAGGAATTTGTTAAGCCTATGTTCTCATCAGCCCTCTACCGGGCAGCGAAGGGTCAATGTAGGGATTGAGACAAGTGATGGAAAACGGGGTTAATCTGCTGATAAATTAAACACCGAACATAGCAGCCCTGTCAGACCTCTAGTACTGTTCTAGTGCCAAATGAATTCAGATGTGAATTTGTCTCCTTTTATTATCTCCACCCTTGCCAAAACTCATTTACAACTAATTATTATACTTCAGCCTGTGACATGTGGAAGCATATTCTAAGCAATGAATACCAACACAGAACAGCTTCACTGCATTGCCAATGGCAGGGCCAACAATAAACAGCACACTGTATGTACAGACAGTGAGCAAAGCACTGCATTCAGCATGCCATTCTGGATGACAGTGCATCGGGTTTGATGTATCTTTCGCGGAATCTGGAGCCATTGTCAATGTGCAGTTCCTGCAGTTTTCTCAGATTTCTTGAAGGCGAGCACCCCTTTCTTAACGGCCCCAGAGGTGCTCCATGGGACCTAGGTCAGGTCATTACTACTGTTAACTGTTAAAAATGGAGAAGCTTCGTCGCTGTGCCCTATGTGTTCATCCTTAAAGCACCTGTTGAAAAGCCACTTCTCCCTGACGTATAGATTGCTCTGGAAGGTAAAGTATAGTGCTGTAATCAATGAATTTCAAAATGGAAAGGAGGCAAAATATTTCACAAAATTCTAATTTTAAAGAAACATCTCTCTCATGCTATATGACATATTCATGTCACAGCACAGAAGCATTTTTTGGTCCAGTTCTTTCTGGGATTGAATTTATTTGCAAATAATTTGCGATAATTGCTCATATGCTGCCTGACTCTGTTGAAATTCCAAAATTGCTCAAACAGAAACCATAATCCTTCAGGTATTCACCACTAAATAGACCTCCCTGAGAAACCTGTTGGTTCAGACCTTGCCCATGGTTATACAATTTGGGGGGGGGGGGGGGGGGGGGGGGGGGGGGGGGG
>JAODUD010000039.1:10500336-10520351 GCA_026784285.1 Stomatorhinus walkeri | reverse complement strand
CAATGATGAACTGAATGTGCTAGCATTGTCGAGTGTACTTTATTCTATTTGCCAACATTATCGATGTTGTTAAAGCGGCTGAAGTGTTTTCTCATGTCATGGGCATTACAAGGCACTGTACCAGTGCATGCTCCCCAATGTGACCTGACCTCCTTGTCAGCCCACAACATTGATATCCGTAAGAAACAACACTAGAAAGATTCCACACTTTACCTCCAAGGATCAATCCTGAAGCTCTCTTCATATGATGCTTATGGTTTAGGATACTTGACTAAGTATCTTCCTGGGAAAAAGTACCAAATTTCTAGCTGAAGTATACAGCTTTTACGACAAGCATACTTGTGTAGGGCATGTGTTGCAGCCATTGCTATAATCCCCCTCTATATACAGGGGGGAAAGTGGTGAAAGTCAAGGGAAGTACAATTATTTATTCTGTTCTCATATGATTCATGCTAGACTGATAGTTGACCATGTGACCATGCTGGAACTACATTACCCACACAGCCACTTCAGAACAGACCTCTGAGAAAGCTTTACATACATTGATCTTGACCCTGTTGATTGACCCATGTCCCCTTTTATTGGACATTACACTCAATTAGCGTTTTCCAATTCAGCCTCTACATAATTATTGTGTCACTCAAGTGTCATTAACATCGCAATTGATAATTAAAGAATGAACTGAAGTTACTGGTACATCAGGAGGAAAGGAGCTACAAAGATTAAACACACACACACATATATATAGGCCTATATTCATACAAATCACTTCAGTAATTAAAAGGAATGATAAAATAATTAACTTTAAAAATTAGTGCAAAGAGCTCTGATTTCCTACAAAGAAATTTCAATTAAAGCGTCCGACATTCTCCCTCTTGCTCTCCCTAATTGTCTTCGAACTACAAAGTCCTGTTGATTTGGATATAGCCTAATCGCAGTGTTCCTTGTAGACGATGAGTCCCCTGAACTGTTGCATAAACAAATCAGTGTATGCGGTAAGGTCTATAATCACGGCAATCAGCCCTGTTTTGAAACATGGCTGATGCTCGATCCACACATGGGGCTCATCTTTGTCTATGGTTTAATTGCTTGTTTTTGCATTTCGACAGAAGGGAGTGACGATGCCTTATCACCTATCCCTGGAGATAAAGGACTTTCCAATTACTTTGCTTAGGTGATAATGATTGTATTTCATTAGTGGGACGTGTGTAACCCTTCTTGTCAAATAAGCGAATGAATATGCTGTAATTTTAATTATTGGAACTATGAAAATTGCTTCAAAAGATGACACCAGTATTATCAGCCTTCTTCTGTGACAATGACATTTTAATTCACATAATGATTTAAATTGGAAGGTGGTGAGCGAGCACTCATATGTAAAATCTGCATTGTTCTCCTGGACTGTCCTGGTCACCACCAGCTCTCTGTGAAGAGGGTGGTGCAACATTCACTGCTCCTTTGTCATCATATACATATATATTGCCCAGATCTCAAATCCAAAGACTATTCCTTCCCTGAGCAGTGCACCTCAGACACAGGATGATTGTGCCTGTAAAAATGAAAGTCCTCTTACATATAATCAAATTGAGCTGTTCATGGAGCCCCCTTTTCCGTGCACTTTAGAATGTTCTGTTCTTCAATTGATTCTCAGTAATTTCATATTCTCTCTTTAGTGTACTGTATATCTGTTTGTGCAGAAACAAAGTACAAGGAAGAACGAACAAATGAACTCCTACTTTGAGCTAATAAAGCACTTTAAATAGTCATATGGACTTTCCAAATGATCACACACATCCCTTATCTTCAAATGAATAATTATCACAAATGCTGCAAATCCATTCCTTTGTTCTAAATTGACATGCTGATATCTATTGTTTATGTGAAGATTAAAGTCATAATAGGGCGCCATTTAAACTTTGTATGGTGTTTTATGTCATTAAATGTGTTTGCTTGTTTTAAACATCAGTCTATGTTACAAAGCCATTTATTTGAGCATTGGCAACACTTTACAACCAGAGATTACTGTTATTATACTCATTACGTTACAATACTCTTTGCCTCATAGAAGGTTATGATACTTCATTAAGTTACACATGCTTTGCGTCTCCTGCTCTTTCCAGTTACTGGTTTGATGCACTGTCTGTAGTTTGCTTGTTCTTCACATACTGCCTGGGACTTCTGTGGGTTCTCTACATTCCCCCAACAGTTCACAAGCCGATGGTTATGTCAGCTGGCATCTCTAAATTGTCCCTAGTGTAAATGTGTATGTGTGTGACTTGCAATGGACTGGCATCCAATCATTGTGTTGCCCTACCTTGTCTGCTTTGTCCCACAGAATAGGCACCAGGTTCACCATGACCTAGAACAAGAATAGGTGGAATGAGATGGATGGATGGATGAATGGATGTTTCTTTCTAATGTTGTGTGTCTAGTCCAACTCCACTCTCTACTCTCCTGGAAGCAGACAATTCCTATTAAGTCTCACCAGTGGTAATCAGTGACCCCCAATGGTAATGACTAGCCAACGGAGCCTAACTGGTCAGTCAGAGTCTTCGCCTCTCCTACCAACAGTGTGCCTGTGCCAGATTTACCGACATGGACCTATTAACAGTGAAGAATAACTTTCTTAGGAAGTATGGAGCTCACAGGGTACCTATTGTAAAATTGAGCAAATATTTGCTTTAGTAATTCAGTTATGCATATTGGCAAGTGTTCGCTAATTTAAAACTGCTGTTATTGGGATTAAAAGTACTAAGCTGTTGTATAATAGAAAATGTCAATAGTTTTGTAGGTGGCAGGATTTCTGTTTAAACTATTTGCAGGGTTATTATGCAGGCGGGGGGAGGGGGGTGTGTGTCCTGCTGAGTTCTTGCAGTGGAAATTTAATGATGCAGACGATACTTACCTGAGCTTCCTGTCTCTAAATACATCTCCTAGCATTCCCCAGCTAGCTCCCATAACTCTGTATATAAGTAAGGTGTTCGCTCTCAAGTTTTACAACAACGTATATTTTTATGAGTCCAAACAACAGACTTCATAACCTTTTCAAGTAACTGGCAGTTTGCTAGTATTCTAATGATACTTTAATCGGATGAGTCATTAATATGAATCTCATTTAAAATTATATTAATCACCAATCGGTGTAGTACTACTGAAACGAGGTAGAGCCGCTATGTAGGCTGCTGCTCACACGCTACACGTTTGCTAATTTACCGTGTGGCAGCTGCACTGCTCTGGAAGAGCGGTTGTGACTGTATCAAAATGCAGACGATGGATAGATGAACATATATATATATATATCAGTAAAATTGTATATATTTAGCAGCATTTGAAAAATATGCTCCTTTATCTTATTTAGCTTTGGGATTTTTGTCTTGAAGCTACGACGAAGGTGGGAGGCGAGCATTCTTATCCGTTTTAGTCTCTTTTCCTTGCGAATGAACAGGGACTATACAAATAACATGGACAGTGTCAGACTTCTTGCTGAATGCTGTAGAATTGTGCCACCTACTGGTGCGGGGCAGAAGTTCGTAGAAAGTAAACACCTCACTTACTCTTTTAGAAGTTAAATCACATCGCCTCACTTTACTGCTCCTTATGGTTAAATGAGGTGGCCCTCTGCAGCGGTCAGTTTGACCGCCGCGACAGACAGATGTAGGCTGTCAGAAGCCTGATGCATTGATGCAGTAGACAGGCTAAGCGGCCAAGGCATAGAAATATGCACAAGCTACACCCGGGAGAGCACTGGAAATTGGAGAGAAATCAGCATCAGTTCTGAGAGCTCATTATTTATTTCATAATTCAGTGAATCTTTTGAAAGGAAATTGAAAGTGCCTTCGACATGAAAGCAAGATAAACAAAAGGGCAAGCTAAAGAGGGAGCCACTTAATCCCGCAGCAGACATGCACACATCGCTCTGAAGTGTACGTTTGTTATAAGCAGAGAATGACTTCGGGGAGTGAAAAAACGAAGCAAGTGCAGGCAGAGGGGAGCGGGCCATGCGTCGGGAGTAATTCAATCTGTCCCCAAATGGATTTGGCTAATAGAGTGAGTCTCTGATCCTGACCGGTGCACAGCTGCGGAAACGCTAATAGGACGCATGAGCGGGAGCGCTGCCAGCGCAAATAGGAGCGGGCGCTTTCGGCGTGGACATCAGTAGGGGCCCGAGGGGTCCGCGAGTATGGGACGCGGTGAAAAGCCGCACAGATAAAATACTAAAATAATTTGGAGCTGATTTGGGATGTCGGTAGGTCGAAAATGGAGATCGTGAAACAGGACATTCAATATGCTACAATCTCATACATCAGAGAGCCTTATATGATCTTTCTTAACAAAGTGACAGTTGCTTTTATTCCAGTATTTTAGAACCACGAAAAATGACAACTGTAATGCTAAATACAGGCAATGCGCGGGCAGAACATCCGACTTACTGACAATTTGTACCAACGAACAGACTGCCATAAAGCCTATTATATTAAAAATTCGGGTTAAATACAATCGATATAGGCTACTACTTTGTGACGGTCGTGAAAGCATTGCGCCGCTTCAGCGTTTCGTCGGTTCTGTATGTAATTGCTTTTATTGTTACTGTATTATTATTATTATTATTATTATTATTATTATTATATAATGATACAAATATGTGTTAATGTGTTAATATTGTTCCGAATTCTGCTTAAAGACAGACTTAGGGAACAGATCTCTTTTCTAACCTGCAAACATGCAAACTCCAGACATGTAGTGTCTCAAACCCTGGTCTCAGTGTTGTAAGGTGACATTGCTAACCACTGCTCACTGTGGAACATATCTGATCCTATATGTAAATACATAAATAATGAATTTTAGAGTATAAAAATGAACAGCTAGTCCTTAACAGGTCATACCTACTGACAAGGGACTTTACAATGATTCCTGAAATAAAATAAAAGTTTTTTTACTCTTCCAATATGGAGAGGAACATTTAGTCAGTTAAAGCTAATTACTGTGATCCTTTGTGTGGCTGTGACCCGTGTGTCTGTGCTGGCCTGTTCTGAGAAAGGGGACGGATCCCGGGGCCCTAATGAGGTGAGGATAATGGGGGGGGGGGCTTTCTGCCAGACCCTCAAGGGCCCCCACACCAGCAGCCCTTTATTCATGGGGCCCACATTGTTGCACAGAGCAGAAGATAAAAACTGGGAAAAAAATCGGGGAAAGAATAGGGGTCCTTAAGTGACCCGGGGTTTGCAGCCCTGGTTCCACCTTCCTCTGAACGCAGTATTAAGGTTCTTCTCTCTTGCAGAGGCAGATCGCTCACAATAATATGTAATAGGGGCATATATAATAATGACACATTTGTACAGTAATAAACCCAGCCTGGGTCTTGGTCTTTAACCATGTGATCATTAAAACTGTCAAGCTAAATTTTAGTTGCTGTGCAGAAAATGTCCCCAATGTGTTCTTGTAGTGTTCAGAATTTCTTCAAAAAATACCTCAAGCACAACAGTTCACTATACCATATTTAGCTAATTATTAGGCATGTGAAACCATTGTTTTGTTTTCCATTTCTAAATATCACTCTTTGATAGAGATTTAATTGTCACAATGACAAATTTAAACAACATGCCACTAGCACAGAGATAGTGGTTTTAAGATTGTTTTGTGTGATAGAAGTGGTACAATAGAACAATTATAACAACAAAAAGCAGCTTTAAAACACTGAAATGAGGCTACAATTGCCATAAATCCCAAAGAGGGAAGAGAGCAAATTGATTAACTGATGATTAACAGCAATTAAATGACTAACAGCAAGAACTATGGCAATAAGATCATAGGCTTGGTTTGAAGGAGGGACTCCAAGTTCTTTGAAGGTGAGGCACTGAAATACAAGTTAGACAACAAGTCATGAGAAAAATCAGATTAAATACAGACTTACAGAAAGGAACAGCCATGTTTGCCAAATTGTCATTTAATGAATAAATGACATTAGACAGTCAGACAGACAGACAGTCGGACAGACAGACAGGCAGACAGACAGACAGACGGACAGTCAGACAGACAGACAGACAGACAGATAGATAGATATTACACATTAAATAATTATACCTTGCTGATGATTCAGAAAAACCTAAACTACTGTCTAGAATGACATCTACAAAACAAACCATTTGCTTTATAAATTTAAAGTTTAACACTGAGACATGTTTTCAACTTAGTACAATAAGAATTCTAAATCTTTCATCTTCAATTTTGCTCTTTTGACCATAGATGTGGAGAGTTTGATATAATTACAACTATTACTTTACATTCTTGCTTCCCGCATTTGGTGTAATTTCAGCTATATAACTGAAAGTCTTTAATACACAAGCTGGATGAATGAGCTTTGTGGTAGACATTTCCATTTTTTTCTGTGTTTAGTCTTTCCAGCACCAGAGATGTTCTTCTCAACCAGTACACCAAAGGCAGAACAAAAAGTGAAAAGTCCTTGGAGTTTCTCCAGTCCCATCATGCGCATGCCGAACCAGAACAAACTGTGAAATTTTCAGTCCAGTTCTGCGCCTTTAAACTCATTTTGACTGCCTGTGACTCCCTTCAGCTAGGACCTTATAACGACTTTGTGTCCTTACGCAATTGAGCAAAGTTTTAGTACTACTTATAAAGTTTTCTAACAGAAAAGTCATGCTTAGTGAAAATTATAAAGGTTCAAGTACACAAGTTCAGTCATTCTCTGTCCCAGCCGACACCTTTTCAATGGGACCTGCAGACATGAGTTTAATCTGAAGAATAATTCACATTCTTGTTCTTTGTTAGTGTACTAATAGCTGTGACATTTTCAATTCCTGCAACCATATAATGGTACAAAACCACATTCAGAAGAATGACTTCCACCAGCATAACAGCACTGTGAAGACGTAGCCATATTTTAGCTGCATATTAATACACTATCCTGTAGTTAAACTGCTAAATGATGTAATTATAGAAACACTGTTATTATATTAAACTAGCTTAAGACACACCATGGGTACTCGATACAGGTATCTCTTTCCCATTGATGCACTTTCTGAGCAGGCACTCAACCTTCATCATACAAGGAATTATTCTATGAAAAAAAATCACAGAGTAAAATCTAGATCAAACCTGTTTTGTTCTATAATCCAAC
This sequence comes from Stomatorhinus walkeri, assembly GCA_026784285.1. Lineage (NCBI taxonomy): Eukaryota > Metazoa > Chordata > Actinopteri > Osteoglossiformes > Mormyridae > Stomatorhinus > Stomatorhinus walkeri. Next base: position 10,513,216 of record JAODUD010000039.1, on the reverse strand, counting down.
ATGTTTTAGAATTGGAAAAAGAAAATAGGTTAAGCATATCAACATTTGACCCACAGTGGGATTTTTTCTGGAGGATAAAGCTCTTGACATAAAGTTGCTGTCTGTGATGCTCTTCAATACAGGTAAATTTTCACGTAACAAGAGATACTGTTTCTTTATAAACAAGTTCTGCTTTTCTGTAAGGGATGCGAGCAATAATGAAGGGGTGGCTCAGTGGTTAATGCTGTGGCCTCACACCTCCAGGAGTGTGAGTTTGCACGTTCTCCCTCATCTCACACTGTTGTACTCCAGTTTCTAAGACATTCAGTTATACAAGACAGAATGGCTCTTAATGAATAACTGTGTTTGTGTATATGTGTGCTGTGATGGACACCAATGCTGTTTCTAGACCCCGTTGTAACCCAAGCAAGTAGTTAGAAGACGGATGAGCATTGAAAATAAGGCTGGTATGTTGGATTGTGGTTTTGCGAAACATTTAAATATACATATATACAAACACAGACTTGGCAAGGAGCTGAGTGAAAGCCGTTCAGTGAGCGTAGGAAGGTCATCTTCTAAATACATGCTTGTAAAAGAATTGTTGCCATACCTTTTTTTTTTCTAGGGAGTGTTGATGCTTCATCTCATCAGACCCTGACTGCTTATCCTTTGAATATGTTTCCTTTATCTTCTACGTCTTTGCCGGCGAGTTCAGCCATTCATATGTTTAAGGACATAAGTACATGCAAGGCCAAAAGATAATAGGAGAATATATTGCATGTAAATACATGTATTTATTCTCTGCTTTTTATTCTTATTTTAGAGCCGCCATAGTAATTTCGTTCCTTCAGACAGATTGCAATTGAGAATCTCGCCCCAGTCTCTGATGGCGTCACCAAGACTTCCAGTTCAGACTAAGACTATGAGAATCTCGCCCCAGTCTCTAATGGTGTCACCAAGACTTCCAGTTCTAAGACTGTGAACTGCATCATGTGATCTTTATTCCTGTTCCACCAAGCACTAGAGCTGTTGGGTAGCAATATAGCAAGAAAAAAAATGTGATCTGTTTGTATTAAGGATATGCGTTATACATGTCGATGCACACTAGTGTGATTCGACCCGATTTGATTCAACCCAAAATGGATCAGTGCGATGCAATCCTATGCATGGTTGGAAACGCCTCCAAGTCACGCGAGACTTGGCCGATAGACTTGATGAGAATGAGCCACTGGCAGTGGTGCCTGATTGGGTGGGTTCCTGCCCAGTTGGGTGGTTTTGAATTTGAGGTGTGTTATATCATGTCAAAATTTAACTGCAATATAGAGCATTATGCCAAATATTGGACACTACCAGATGATGAACACTTCCTAAAGGGACCTGTTTGATGCTCAGAGTTCATTAACAACCATCATAATGTTGACATAGCTGTAAATTCTGGGATTTGGTGCAACATCACGATGGAAGCTCTCGGGTTGGTTACAATCTGCGGTGTTTCACAAAAGCTTCCTATAGCAACTTAAATGGTGGGACCCTTTCAGGTGCATGGTTCCAACTATGCAAGTTGCAACTATAGTTTAGGCAAATGCACCACAGGAAGGAGTACTATTGGGTTCTATAAAAAATCTTTAGTAGAATCTTAATTTTAATGCACGATAAATGTATATCTATGTAAAGAGTATTCTGTCATGCCATATCTCGTTTTGAAAATACATCAGTATACCACAGAAATTCGATATACCATTCAGCCTTATTAGGGAATGGAAAAATCAGTCTCTGTGCTGTGAGGCCTTGCGTGTTTTGTACTGACTTTTTCACTACTGTTTGAGCAGCCAGTGTTCTTTCTGTTTTTCTGGACATGTTTGACAAAGTAATGTTATATATACAATATGTCACACTCCGCCCGTACGAGTCCCGTGTGTGCCACACCCCCTCGCTCCTCGTGTGCCAACCCTGATTGAAACCACCTGTTATTCATCCGTTTGAGTGTGCTCCTCTGTTTTCTGATTAGTTCCTTGTCAGTCTTGTGCATTTAGTCCGCGTCTGAGTTAGTAACCCGAGATCTGTCATTGTGGCGTGTCGTGGTGTGTTGCTGTGCTACGTGTCGTTTTCCCCGCAATAAACCCCGTCTTCCCCAGAAGTACTGCTGTCGAGTCATGCCTTCCTCGCGCCGCAAGCGCCCAGGCACCGCTCCCAGCACGAGCAGTGACACAATACATATACAAGCAGAAAATATTACCCTCTGAGAACAGCTTCCATTAGCATGCATGCATATTTTTGGGGAGGTACCAATGCTGATGTGCTCGATCTTGTTTTAACGTCATTTAAAGTATAGAGCTACCTATATATTGTCATTCGAATAGTGCTAACTGTGCCATATTGCAGTTAGCACAGTGCCTATGGGCTCATTCCAAAGATCATGTGACATCATGGTTTCTGGTGAGGCTTTGGATCAGGGTTAGGTACGGGGCTACCTATCCCTACTTTTTAGTATGGTACATTACGTAACCGTGGCAGTTAAAATACTGCACTATTGATCAAATATGTTGGGTGGTTTCCCGTGTGTTTTGGCAACTTGGGCTGGAAATTATCAGCTGTATTTGGCAACACTGACAGCAGTAAAGAACTGGATATTGAAGAGTGCGCTTGAGAAAGTTTAGAGAGGGGTAATCGATCTAAATATAAAATTGATTAAAAATGACATTTCTAAATAATAAAGGCACAAGATCATTAGTAATAACTATATATTGATGTAATCCTAGGCACGCTAACCCCAATGGGCAGGGCAGGCCTGGCCCAGGACCCTCCCGCTGTGGCACTCTGCCTTGTGTTTTGCTATGTTAGTGGTGTGACACGGGGTGATGAGGGAGGGGCATAGCAACAGCGACCGATTATGGTCTGGCTTCAGCTGACTTAAACAACAAAATAAAATGAAAGATTTGCTTGTATGTCAAAAATATGTTTCTATTTAGAGAAAATATAAAAAAAAATTCACAATGTATTACAAATTCTTCCTCACTTTAACAGTAAAAAACAAGAACGACTTTGCGACTAGATTGCCTTCCCAAAAAGACACAAAAAAGCGCTTGTTTTACACGCAAGGGCTTGCAGATGTAAGCAAATATGCTATAAAAGACATGCCCTCCTGTGGTCTGCAAGCATAATGACATAAGAATATTAGCACCAGTTGCTACTTGCATAAATAATATGAAAGTATTAAAGCTAAATAATTTAACTCCACTATCCTACATTAATAAATCAGTTAACTTATGCAAAGATGTTATAAACGACACATTGCTAGTTAATCCTATATTGTATCAGGTTCACACTTTTTAAGGGGGATAGTTGCACCAAGGTTTCATGTCGGTGCAACGATGCGAATCAGTGGATCTTACCATCCCTAGTTTGTATCCTCCTAAAATTTTCAGTTCCAAACAATCTCATCATTCACAGGGTTGCAGTAAATCTGACTTTTCGTTCCAATCATTACAGAACCTGTTTATTTAAAGGGTGAACAAAATAGTAGAAAAACAATATCAATATTTTAATATCTAGGACCTATTTGCCATCAGAGCAGCTCCAGTCCTCCTCGAAATGCTGCCTCACAGTTCCCTACATTGTGCTTAGCCAGATATTAAACCATGATTTCTTTGAGTACACCGAAGTCTACCTCACACTCTGCATCCAGAACTTCACATAAAGTTTCAGTGTTGATATTTCGTCACTGTGGATGGCGTCTCAATTGTTCTGGAATATGGTAACATCATGTGGGAACAGCGTTTGACCATAAACTGCACCTGGTCTGGTAAAATGGCCTCATTCTCCTTGGCCGTTCCTTATTCGACCATGTGGGGTAATCGCTGGACATAATGGCTCCCATGAGATGGCTGCCCATACCAATAGACCAACACCACTTTGAATTTCGTCAAACGGAAACCCATACGGCTGTAGGAAAGAGGGTGAAGGATGACTCATCAGGCCATTATTTTATTTACTACTGCTCAGGGGTCCAGGGTTTGTGAAACTTTCACCAGGTCATGCATCTATGAACAGTATCACTACCATAAATTCCAGCTCTGTGAAGCTCCAGGTGTGCAGTTGCTCATGCACGTAGGTCACTGAGGTGCTGGCTCAGTTTGGCGGCCATTTTTGAGGCTGTACTTTTGTGCGTTTAGTACACGTATGTCTGGCCAAGCATTTTGTCTAACCCTTCAAATTGCATTTGTCTGTGTTTGACCGGCAGTTGTAATGTCTGAAACTGTTCCTTTTATATGTTAAATAATTTTTGTTTTGTTTTTTTTTTTGTCCAAGACACCTGCAATTTTGGCATTTTTCAGTCACCAAATTTTTATAATAGTACCATATAATTTTTCTACGAATCCATTCTCCTTTTCAGGTAATCTCACTTAATCAATAATGGTGGGATGCAAGATAAAAATACTAAACAAAATTGTTCTTGATTCCCTTGCAATGCTACATTGTCATGGTAACCATATACTTAAGCGAGTGGAGTTTCTAACTTTATTTCCAGCAAATCTCAAAGGCAGGCATCTGCGTGCATTTTCAATGGCGAGAGAAGGATTCGTCACTCAGGCATAAATAACTGCACTTCAACAGAGATAAATGGAACAAAAAGTTAAAAATACTGAATTTCTGCTACAGTGGATAAATCTCATAATTATTTTCCCCATTCCCATTACTGATTTGAAAGTTGTGTACAAAGATTTCACAAATCCATTAGTGCTGTGATGTGAGTCTGTACCTCGCCAGGGCGTTCCCCAGCCCCGTGCCCCGTGCCCCGCAAAGGTTAGGAAATATGTCACATGTCATTTTGCAAAAAGTATATAATGAAGGAATTTTATTAGGCCAGACTGAATGGGTAAAAACATGTTAAGCCTTTGTTATGGATATTGACAGTGAGCACTCAGTTTGGTGACTGTATACTGGCTTTTCAGCAGTGAATACATACAGTGTCAACTGACTTAGGGATTTGGACTGCTTACTAAGATGATGTCATCCCGTTTGTGGATCTCGGATCTAGACTGAAATCTGTTCACCCCATTGGCCACCCCTTTCATCTTTGCATTTTGGTTAAATCAGACTTGGTTTAAAAAACTCCTTTTATTACGTATCTGTTTCTCTGTGTCCCTGATCACATACCAATAAAGAATGAACTCATAGTACTGCTGAGCTAAACATGTGCTCTCAGAACAGGAGTAATGCAGGAGTAACATTGTACTCAGTGTGAGCTTACTGTTACTGCTAGATAGTGATATGTTACGTGTATTTGATAATTCCACCACTGCCTGAATTATAAACTATGCAGTTATAGCATTTAGGTACCTTAAATACTCCCTTATGTTCTAGATGCATTATATTCATATTTAGATTTGTATGTCACCCCAAAATGACCTCTGCTCTCACTCTGGGCACCGCACTGAAAATTTTCTGGCTCTGCCACTTTGCCATTCTTAGCCGGCCAAAGCCGGACGCTTTGCCATCCTTAGCCAAAGCCGGACGCTGTGCCATCCTTAGCCAAAGCCGGATAAAGAGTAGTAAATATCTCTGGATGGAGTTGATTAGTGGCTCACACAATTCAGAAATGCAGCTAACTTAGGGCAATGCTATTCAAACCAGTCGTCAGGGACCCCCAGATGATCCATGTTATTGCTTTCTCCCAGTTCCCAGGGAGGTGGGAGGGAGCAAAAAAGCAGACTGTCTGGGGGGGTCCGCGAGGATTGTTTTGAGAAACACTAACAGGGAAAATGTTAAACTGGATTTTCAGTGAGTGCCATTTTTAAAGAACAACATACAATCATATTAAATATATTAGATATTAAATCACATTTATCATTTAAAAGACATTTGTCGATGGGATGGAGGGGGGTTACACTTAGGGCCCATCAAGGACGTGGTGGTCTGGGTAAGGGAACCAATTAAAATGAACAAATGATAAAATTCTACCAGACGCTCTATTCCACTGGACTGGAAAGGGCCACAAAAGCAAAAACGTTTTTGTCTGGCTGCCGAAACCCTTCCAGTGCACTTACAAGATGTCAGGTAGATCCCAGAAGCACCCCCTCCATCTTAGGAGTGACTCTGAACACAAGCTGTCCTAAATGAGCCAGTTGGAAGTGTTTGGGGGTGGGGGGATGGGAAGGATGAGTAGAACTAAAACAGGCAGACCAGTCAGTCAAAAGCAGTTGGGAGACTGGAAGGGACACAGCCAGCCTCTCCTCTCTTCTTCTCTGTATGATTTTCTTTCCATGCTTCCAGTTCCAAGTGCTGTGGTCCTTGTCCACTACAGGAGACACACTGCAGGAGAAACTTCAGAGCCTACAGGAGCATTAGAGGGAGCACAGCGAGAAGATGCGTCATCCACAACGACTTCCTGCTAAATCTCGATGAGACTGAGCTTCTCGTCTTCCCAGTCAGCCCTGGCATCCGTCATGATATCGCTGTTTGACCTGCATCATCGACGCCGCCTTCATTAAGGTCCTCCAGCAAGATGTAATGACAGCACGTCTGGTATTCAGTCAGCCTAAACCTTCTCACGTCAAACCCCTCCTGGTTTCTCTTCACTGGCTCCCTGCAGGCGCGCACATCAAGCCTAAGTCCTAGGAGCCGGCCTTCAGATCCACTAATGGATAAGCACCCATCTCCATCCAGCGGCTCCTTAAGTCCTGCTCCCCATCTTGCCCTCTTCGGTCAGCAAACCAACCCTGCTTGGAGCTCCCTCTACCGCAGAAGTATCACGCCAGATATTTCTCATGTGAGAATTCCACCATCTGGGAACCAATCTGCCAGAGCCACTGCTGGCTATTTCGGTGCCCATAAAGCAATATTTAATATACAAACACATAAATATACATATACATAAATATAAATATACAAACTCAAAATAATTGGAAGTCCTAACTGAAGAAGTATACTGTATGTTGAATGAGCTTCCCACTGACACTGCAGCCCACCAGTGATTTACTGGAAGCTCAGTCTAGCTGCACTTATAAGGACTCCTTATATGGACTCTTTTACTGCATGAATCTTTGTAATGTGCCATTTGCCTCACTTGTACATTGCTTTGGATGAAAGCATCTGCTAAATAAAAGTAAATGTAACGCAATAGGCATCTAATTTTCACCACAGACGTGGGACACCGTGTTCCTGCCATGCACGGCTCACTCAGGTCCAATGCTATAGTCAGCCCCATGTCCCGTTTAGAACACTACAGAATCTTTAAGTCTGTTTCTGAATTGGTAAATGAACAGGGATCAGGTGGGGAAAAAACATAAAAGATCCCAGGGCATCTTTTGAAAGAAGAGGAGTGGGACCCTGATGTCATGGCTAAATTGTCCACTGTGGATCTTTCAAGACTGGCCTCCTAATCATTCTCTATATCTAACCGGTGAATTCTGTCCTGCCCCTTCACCACCCTAGCCGCTGTGTGGTGAGTGTACTGGTGCAGGATTGGGTACCATTGCATCATCCAGGTGGGGGCTACACAGTGGTGGTGGTTGAAGTGGCTCCCCATTGGTTCTGTAAAGCGCTTTGGGTGTCTTGAAAAGTGCTGAATAAATGCAACATTCATTCATTAATTCAAGGTAAGCGTACAGCCTGGACAGGATGCTGTCCTGTGCAGGGCGTGCACACACACTAATTCACTACACACGACACATTATAAGCTATTTTGAGATGCCCTAATTGCATGTCTTTAAACATCGAGAAGAAACTGGAGTTGACAATGTAACCCTTTTCAGAGATTCAAATGCTGCACAGATGAAAATGTGTAGAATGGACTTATTATAACCTTAAAAATGTTAAAGTTAAACATGAGAAAAATCCCATAAAGGAAGAACCTTGGCACTGAACTATGATGCCCTCTTCTGGAAATTTCTGGAAATACACTAAACATAACCAACTCATCGTGCTTCATATCAAACAAAAACAGTAGATTAATGCCATACACTGGTCAACCTTTGATATAAATTTAACAAAAATCCTTACTATAAAAATTAAATCAGCAAATAGCAAGAACAACAGACAAGGTTATTGCCATAAATATGATACGTTTTATTTAACATTAACATACAGTACCGGTTGTTATTCTTTTCAAGGTTTCAAAATATTTCAGCCCTTAACATGATCACATTAGTATCTCACCCATAAACATTTTAAACACTGAATGAACGAGAAAAGCGAGGAATATTGTTAATCTCCAAAGACACATCGGGGATAATAAACACACCAAATGTACAACACACCAAGAGCAGGAGCTGATTTAGCTTCCTAAACCAGTGTTTCAAAGTCCTGTCCTCGGGGATCCACAGTTGGTCCACGGTTTTGCTCTCTCCAAGCTCACTGCTAGACAATCCACATTTTTGCTGCCCTACCTGGGCGCTAGATGGGAGCAAAAACGTGGACTGTTTGAGGGTCCTCAAGGACCGGATTGGGAAACATTGCCGTAAACCATCAAAAAACTTCCATCCCTTTTTGTCAATGTCTTTAAAAAAAAATATACTCACCGTTCCTTTAAATATTTAAATAAAGCCATATAAACCCACATTATTCAAAACCACTCATTACAATTAGAATACTGAGGATGCTGAATTTTGTTCAAAAATTACGCTTTACGGATCATATGTACAACATCAAGACACTCAAAGGACAGACACCGTGTTTTAGTTTGGTACTAGAGTAGCCGTACGCTACATGCAAAATTTTATATGAATAAGTCAATACAAGAATATTCCTAGTCCAGCTAGAATATCAAAAGTTAAATTGGTATAATTTGGAAATCTATTATTTAAAGCTTTCACCTAAAATTTCCTCTGTGTAATCAGCGAAGGAAACACCAGACAGGGAGCAGACTAACAGCCAAACGGATGGACGCTGTAAAAAGCCACCGTTTGGTCTGCTGAGCTCCTTCGCTTTCGGCTGCCGAACGATACACCCAGAAATTTCTTGTTCTTGCAAAAACAACCAATATTATATGTGGTGTTAGACAGGAATTAGAAAAAAACCAAATGAAACCAAAATAGTATGCTAAATATACTATAATACCTGGCAACTATGGCCTGATCTGATGTTTTCTGGATATCAAACTACGGCAAGAACAGCACTGACTCGGTTATTTCACCATGCGGCGAATGGGACAATAACTATTCAATTTATAACGACTTCCCATATAGGAATTGCTATCCATTGAGTTTTGACATAAAAAGGAAAACTGGCAGGCAGCCACTGGGGTCTCATTAAATATTATTGCATTAATCAACGTGTCTCCGAAAGCAGCGCTTTTCAACCGGCGTGCCGGGAAAGTGCGCCGTGACAAAAAAACACAGTGCTAAAGTGTTGCACCAGATGGACACATTGTCTGCTTTTCACCACAGAATGAAGGAAACATATTCTTGACAAGCAATCATCTGTGGAAAATACCCCAAAAAGGAAGGTGTCTAATCTCATTCACTGCTTTTTTGTTTTAGTTTAGTTCCTAAACTTAGGAAACCCTGTATCTTTTTAAAATACAAAACAAAATACCAACACATGCTGCCCAATAAAAGCACAACTCTCGCAAATAAAGATTTTCTCAGAGGCAAAAAAATACTGTAGTAGCACTTAACTGAAGTATTTCCAACAGAAATGCAGTTAGTAATATTACTAGGCTTTCCGTTACTCTTGTTACAGGATAATGGGAGATATCACCTAGGAGCACGACTGGGAATTTAAGCTGGCCTAAAACACTGCAGACAGAACGCAGTGAAATGGCACTGGCCAACTGGCGTACTGGGCATCATTAATCCCAGTCCAGGCCTGCAAAGGAATTCTGCAGACTGTCAAGGTAACTGCTGAGGGTCCTCTGAAGCAGCACGTGCAAAACAGTCACTGCTGGCGATGCCCAAACACGGGTACGAGGACCAATCACAAGGGACAGAGGAGTAGATAACAGGGGAATTTCACACAGTCTGACCAAGTTTCTCCAAATGTTAATAAAACCCACTGGTATCACAATGGGGAAAAATATTGATCTGAGAATGAAAATTTTAAAACTCTATAGACTGAGACTAGGAAACAACTTCACAGACAAATAGCTATATAAAAACATTAAATAAATGCATGGCTAAAATTCTTTCAAAAATCTTTTGTTCTCTGCCAAAAGAGACTAAATATTAACCCTTGCCCCTATCTTAAAATACAGTCATGGTATTCCTCAACAAAGTGCAACGTCAAAAAAGTAGTTTCTTAAGTACTCCTAACCCTCCAAATACGTCTCTCTCAGTCAGAGTCCAAGGCTCGTTAACGTTTGTTCCTGGCGGTCACACAAAAGAGCTTCAACTGCACACGCACATGCACACGCACACACACACATACACGCACACACACAAAAGATGAATGCTTTAGGATGACTGCTGCACCGCTGAGAATAGCGGCCACAAACGCCGCTTTTTAAAAATAAAAGTCCTTCCTGCTTATTGTAACTATCCGACTGAACTGCGATGTCACAGGAGTGCATAGGATGGACATGCAAGTAAGCTGCCTCAAACTGTTAATTAGTTTCACTTTTTTTTTTGCAAACTTCACTGTTAAAGGTTTAAGATGAGGTGAAGCAGACCATACCTTGGCCAGAAATCCAAACCCTTCAACATCTGGTGTATTTCTAACACAAAGAGTTCACACCATTACGGCAATCCTATAATGTACATTATTGCTTGAGTGATAAGCTATCCACCATTATTTCTGGAGTGGTACCTTTGATTACATTACAGCTCAATTCCACCATCGCCCTGCGAAGAAGGGCACAGTGTAGACTGTTAAGATGGTAATTAAATCAAAATTACGCCAATTATAATCCTGAAGTTCTTCCACTTACACTTCTAACAATTTAAAAAAAGGAACAAAACTTCTTTTCCATCTTACCCCAGCAATAATTATCACATCATAATTATCACAGGAGTGTCCAATCACCCTGAGTGGGCTTTAACATTTCCTAAAGATTAAAAATTAAAAATGCATGGCAAAAGTAAGGCAAATGCTGGCGTTCAGGCCGTGACGCCGAGATGCCAGCATGCTCACCCTCAGCATCACACGAAGGGATCGAAAACGAAGCTGAAGACCACAGACTCGTGAATTCAGGATAGAGTCCAGGCTTCATATGAGGTATCAAAGAGAACTGTTGCTCTGCTCTCTCTTAGCTCTAAGCGATGCTACAAGCACAGGCTGGTCAGCCTATCCCACGCCCCTAAAATCACAATCACATTCCAGTGCGCCCAAATGATGCCAACCGCAGTCTACTGGGACGCAACCCACAGCAACTACCGTGCTCGTCTATCTTCATTGGCTGACCCCAAATAGCCAAAATGGACAGTGGAAACCGTGGGTGTGAACAGTTTATCAGCGATGTGACCCATGTGTGGACAATAACAGTGTATAAAATCTGCCAGACCTCCCATTAAAAGCTTCATCCCATTCATAATAGTGTTACACACAGTTGTAACCTCATTTTTACCTTGTTTATGCTCTCCCATTTCAACTTCTCTGGTTCCCAAGTCCATCCCCACCCACAGAATAAAGATAATTACACATACGCTGTCTTTGATCAACAAGCGGAGTTCCCTCATGGCTACGGTCGGCGCCTTGCAGGTGGGACCCAACACCCAGTCCCCGTGGCCCTAGGAGCCGTTTCCCCCTCCAGGGCCATTTTTAAAGGGCGCCTCCACGAATCTGCTCACACGCAGAGTGTAGGAAGCCAGAATTCGACTGTAAAGGCAGAGCCTTTCGCTGCAAGCAGAATCGGTCAACTATGTCGAAACCAATAAATCATCAGGTCCTCCACTACAAAGCTGCACCGACACAGAAGCAGCGTTTTCATGCAGCTCAGAGGGAAAAGCAGGAACCAGATGCGATGCCCTAATGCACACTGTCAGATGGAATCTGTAAAGATTAACAGATTAATAGCCAAATCTCAAGAATTAAAATAGTTGTAGACTGGGCCCTAATTTGCCATACTGCTATCATTTAGCCACAGGAAAGTTGCTCCAGTTGTTACTTTGATGAGTTAAACTGACTGGTATTATAATTATATGTATAAATATATTAATTCAACCAACATTTACAAAATACTATGCCCAAACATCTCATTACAAATCAGACAAGGTGCTGACTTGGAAAGTGAAGAGTCAAACATGGCCGTAAAGGAACAGGAGCGAAACTTCACTTGCCGTCCTTCCCACACAGCTCAAAACTGCGGTCCAGGAGCCACCTTCAGCCATACTGTTCATGGGCGGCCAGCAGGGGGCGGCCTTACTCCGGGCGTCCACCAATCCCGGGTGAGCTCATTTATTGCTGTTTATAAAGGGCAGCAGGCCCAGCATGCATCAGGACAAACTCAGACCACTCCCACGTCACTGGATTCTCAGTAACTATGCCAGTGGGGGGGGGTGCCCATGCGTGTGCATACTCCAGCTCAGCTTATGCCTCCCCCCACTCCCGCCCTAACAGGGTCATTCTGACAGGGGGCACATGGGCTGCGAGGTAGGACACATGGCAGCCTTCCCGCTGTCCGTGTCGGGAGGGGGTGGCGTGCCCAGGGGCTTTACGCGGACCTCACCAGGTGGGGGCGTCTTGTCTCGCGACTGCGAGCAAGATGAGGAAGAGGAGCTGGAACTGCTGCGGGTCTCGGTGCCGGTGCTCGTCTTCTTCATCTTCCTCCTCTTGGCCAGCGGGGCCTTGTCGACCGTCTGCAGCCGGAAACCCTCCCTCTTACACTTTCCGAAAGCCTGGAGATTCGTGGGGGAGGGGGACATTGATCACCTGCATACACCCCATAAAGGGATACAGTGGGGCAAAAAAGTATTTAGTCAGCCACCGATTGTGCAAGTTCTCCCACTTAAAATGATGACAGAGGTCA
>JAODUD010000039.1:10479608-10491333 GCA_026784285.1 Stomatorhinus walkeri | reverse complement strand
TTAATTGCCAGGCTCGCGGGAAGATTCGCATGCCTCCAAAGGCGGGGGGGGCGGGGGGGCGAGAACCCAAGAGAGCGCAATTAAAGAGTGCGGCGGGAGTGAAAGGCGGCGCGGGGCCGTCGCTGCGGTGATGCCGCCACCGCCTGACTCCGCTCTCCGGGACGGATCTGTTGATCTGGCAGATGCTGGCAAGCGGCAGAGATCAATGAGGCAATCAGGGCCACTCGAGAGAGCGCGGCATCTGCAGGGCACAGCCGTGGCCCGCATCACCGCTATTCAGGACCCCTCAAAGGCTTATTTACATATATTTACCCAATATATCAGCGCCTCACATCTCAACACCCCCGGCCAGCAGAGCAGGGGGCTATTTATAACCACTGCCGCCAAACAGAGCACGGGGGTCGGAGAAAGGTTGCCGTGTCAGAAAAAAGGATTACTTATTAGTACTTTTCTCCATTTCTTTTTGTCACTCTTCACTTTACATGTTAAAAAACATCAGCGTTATATTTTATGGTTGGAGGATGGAGAGTGAGGTCATTCATCCACCTACTAAACATCTATGCAGGTCAAGGTCATACGGGCACTTGGAGCCCATACTAGAAAGTACCTGGTACAAGGCAGGGGCAGATTCTGGATGGGATGCCCATCCCTCACAGGACAGAGACACTCTCTGAATTTTAAACATTTTTTCTCCACCCGAAAACATGGTTGAGCCTGTTAGGTCCTGACCTAGCACTGGGGTTACTGGCCTGACCCAACTGTAGGGTTATGTTTTTGATCCCTGTTGTTACTGGAACCCATGTTCTCCTGCACCACGTAAAAAATCTCCATTGGAGATGTGGCACAGATGTAGCAAGGCGAGTAAGGCTGATTGCCAAACGGCAAGACTTTGGACTGCGGGAAAAACCTCAGGATCCAGTGAAAACTGTGTGGTATGCAGAGAATGAAAGCGGAGGCGGGGATTCAAACCTACAGCCCTGGGGGGGGGTTGTGTGCTACCCTACTACCCCCTTCTTAAAGCATAATAAATTTATAAATGTTATTAACAGTTTTGCAGCTGGTGTTTTTAACATGCAGGCATTCATGTAGGTGTTCAGGTCACCGTTACTGGTAAAGATCAGCCCGGTTAACTGACTGGAATACTCAGCACGTGCCTTAAAGATGCGGTCGCAGTTCTGGGGAGGGGCCGCAGGGGAATAGGTGGGGTCCATCTCGGTGAACTCCTCTGCGAAGTTACTGACATCCAGCTCGTCCCGGATCACCGGCTTGAAAGGTGCCGGAACGTTCTTGGCTGCCAAGTCTTCCCAGTTTATCTTCTGGAAGCAGGGAAGGCAGAGAGGGGGGCAGAGAGGGGGGCAGAGAGGGGGGCAGAGCACACCGAGACTGAGACAAATGAAGACCTCACATAATCCAAAGGTTTAAAAACCGGCAAGCAGGCGGCGCTGCTTCGCGCTGGCAAGCCGACCTGATAGAAGGCGTGCTTCTTCACGTCCTCAGCCCCCGAGGGCCCAGAGCCCAGCCTCGTCTTTGGGTCCTTAGCGAGGAGGCGCTGGATGATGTCTCTAGCCAAAGGCCCAATGTCCTTGGGGAAAGGAGGCTCAGTTTTCAGTATCCTCCTGCGGGAGGTGAGGGAGAGCCAACATTACCCAGGGAGAAGGCTCTCTGGCCTGGGTGGCCCCTCGCACGGCCTCACTTACTTGGAGATGGCAGCGTGGGAGTTGGCGTCACCGTCCACTGTGAAGGGCGATCCGCCAGTCAACAGCTCGTACATGAGCACCCCCAGGCTCCACCAATCCACCGCCTGGTTACGGCACCATAACGAACATACCACACAGAAATCTTACACCGACATACACCCACTGCCCCATCCATTGCGGCTCGTGCTTAGCGCCCGCCTGCACCGTCACCACGCCACGCGCAGCTGGCGGGGGACGTCACCGGCTGGGGCATGTGTGGAGTTAGGCCGTCTTGTAGGGAGGGAGGAGTCAATCCTGAGCCTACCTTATCATGGCCGCCGTCCCCCCCAGCCACAATCTCTGGGGCCATGTACTCAATGGTGCCACAGACGGAATATGCCCTCTCGCCCTGTGAACGTAAACAGGAGAACCAGCTCCATCAAAATGGGGTATAGGGTGGGGGGACCACTTACATAAGCTTAATAGCAGATGACCATAGAAATGTATTTGTGCACTTAACTATAGTTAATATCATATGGCTAATTCAGAACACAGAAGATTCATCTCCATACTGACTGGTTTGAGTTCCTTGGGGAATCTGCACAATAGAGGCACCCAAAACCACACTGGTTTTGTGTGCGTTACTGGTGAGTAGTATAGTACTTCCACAGTGCTGGAGGTTCTGCAGGTCCCTTCGCCTCTTGACGTACCTCATCGAACTCCTTGCTGAGCCCGAAGTCTGTGAGAACGACGTGGCCACTGAAGTCCATCAGGACGTTTTCCAGCTTCAGGTCCCGGTAAACGATACCCAGCTACACCAGAAAAGAGCAACTGTAAGTTTCACAGCTTTGATTTCCTGTTTTTCTTGTTTACGTGTTCGTTTGTTCTTTCAGCAACTTCTCGCCATTCAGTGCGCATTTAATCGCTCATCAGTCGAACAAAAATGCAATGAACCTCAACAGTAAAAATATCACTCTCATCTCAGTGATGCTGAACTGCAGATTACTGCAGTACTATGTTGCAAGACTGGCTTTTGAAGGAAAGAATGGCTTTTATTATTACTCATTGATTTCTTTTTTTTTTTTTTGATTTAATTTTTTTTTATCCTTCCATTCTTTCAGAAGAGGTATAGAAAAACCAGACCACCAAACCAGAAAAACCAAACACTAAGGACTAAACTGGTTGAGGATGGGAATCTGACCTTATGCAGGTGTTCTAGAGCCAGGACGATCTCCCCGCTATACACAACAACCTCTTTCTCCTTGAATCGCACCCTCTGCACCAGGTGTGTGAAGAGCTCGCCACCGTTGACGTAATCTGCAATGGCAAGCTGGCATCAGCAGGAAGGCGGGACACGTCACGTAACGGACCCATCAGCCAATGGCAGCGCTCGGAGGTTTGAGGCATCGAATCACAGGCCGCTTTCAAATAAAGGGGTGGAGGGAGTGAAAACATCAAGGTAAGGGCCAGAGGAGGAGGTCAAACAATCAGACCAGCTATGGGGGGGGGGGGGGGAGGGGGGGGTAGTAATCCACTTATTATGGAGTAACATCAAACTGTGAGTCACACAAATTTGGATGAAATGTCTGACAAAAAACATAGAAATTATTAAAAAAAAAAAAAAAAACAGATGGTGCAAGGTGGACTGACCAAGGATGAGGTGCAGCTGTGTGTCGGTCTGGAAGGCGTAGTGCAGCGTGACGAGGAAGGGCGACTGGCGGATGTGCTCGAGGACGTGGCGCTCAGTGCGCGTGTGCTCTGCCGTCTTGGCCTTCTGCACGATGGTGGCCTTCTTCAGCACCTTCATGGCGTACAGCTTCCCTGCATCATGGCCGCTCACTTTACGCACCAGGAACACCTTACCGTAGGCTGGGGGAGGGCGGATTGGGGTCCGGGGGCAGGGAAGCAGTGAAAATGCGAAACACTAACGTGACAATCAAGACAACAAAATTATTTTAAGGTCATGGAGTATCTGAGTGTCACAGCATGGCCTACTGACCTCCAGTTCCAAGCACCTTGAGCAGCTCGAAGTTCTTAATGCCAACCCTCTCTACATGGCCCGTCAGATTTGCTGGGGGGGGGGACACAAAGTCATAATAGAGTGTGACACCTCTCAAGTTGTACTCCACCAGACGTCAGCGACAGAGCCGCTCCCCCAGCCTCCGGTGATCTGTTACCCGCCCCCGTTTTTAACTAATCGCACAATCTTGACTTCATACCGAGAGCTTTTAGCCTGATCTGAAGGGCGGATTAATAAGACAGAAGTCAGCTATCTTCAGGCAGAATAGGCTCAGCCATCAGGGTGCAGACACATGTGGGCGATAAGCACTGCATTCCTGCCCTGCCTGTTACAATGCACCTGTCATTCAGGTGAGTCCCCAAACACCAGCGAAGGAAGCCACCGTGACGTTTGTGACGTCGGTAGCACCTGGGTTCGTGTCTCATCGTATCACATGCCCGACGATAGAGTGTATAGATTAATTAATTGCCTGATTAATGCACCTGCAGTGCAACAGCAGATGATTTCTTCAAGTGTACAAGCCATGTGAAGAGTCAAGCACACTTTAGACTGGATGATCGCCCGGTAGAGCAGACCCTACGACCGAGCAGCGGTGTTCAGCGAGCAGCGGTGTTCAGCGAGCAGCGCACAAACTGACCACTGGTACTGTTTTCAGATGGAACGGAGAGCGTGCGATGCCGACATTAACATAAACACAGACACGTCGACATTAACACTCGCTCTTCACACAGTGGGCCCTAACAGCTTTGCAGGAATCATGTGAACAGCCTGCTAGAAAAAGATCAGCATTCCTTATGTTCTGCATGGAGCTATTTAAACAAGCGAGCGTAGTGGAAAGGGAGAAATGCTTAGAAATGTCATTCTCACTACTTCATCTATTTCAGTACAATAACTACATTTTTCATTTGCTGTATTGAGAGTGCATTAGAGACAGAGAGACTATTTTTCTGTGGCTGGCAACCAACGCGATCAGGTTCTACTCTTCAGCGTTGATGGTCAGGTTCTAGTCAATAATCAGGATCTGTTCCTCAGATAATCACTGGTCAGGTTCTAGTCAATAATCAGGATCTGTTCCTCAGATAATCACTGGTCAGGTTCTAGTCAATAATCAGGATCTGTTCCTCAGATAATCACTGGTCAGGTTCTAGTCAATAATTTACATTTACATTTACAGCATTTGGCAGACGCCCTTAGCCATAGCGACTTACATAATTGCTTTAAGACTTCACAATGAATTTCCTCCCGATACTAGCTCAATAAAGCCAAGACTATGTATACCATCAACAACACTCTGTTGGGAAAGTTTTTTTTTTTTTTTTCCAGGATCTGTTCCTCAGATAATCACTGGTCAGGTTCTAGTCAATAATCAGGATCTGTTCCTCAGATAATCACTGGAACTCAACCATTCACTAAAACTTGTATGGGTAGAAGTGCGCTCCAATCTACCAGTTCGGACCTCAAATGGTTCGGTCGAGAAAAATCTGGCAGGAACTCAACCGAAAACTCAGAACGAGACAAAACAAAACAGACCTGCTAAAACTTTTACGGATCCAGATGCATCTCTGATTGGGTGGAACGAAGACAGACGGACCTATTGGGAAACTGATGCCTATCACTGTCAGTCTCACGGTACCTCCTCACTAAATTCGACATGCGAAAGCAGTGTTCCTGGGTTCAGTGTGAATTTTTTTGTGTTTTATCCACAGTACATTTCGTGATACAGTAACCATGGCCCCTAAGAAACCGAGCAGTGATTGCAGCAAACCAAAGAGGAAAGTGGTGAGAGTAACTGTAGGACTTAAGAAGGAGATTATAGAGCCTGGAAGGAGGTGCACGTGTGTCTGTTCTCACTTTGGAGTATGGGATTGTCGCTTATTTCACGTTTACTGCTTTTGTACGAGTCCTTTTTCATGTGTGTATATTTATATTGACTGCTAATGCTTTTTATTAATAGTCAGGTAGGTAGATAAGTTTAAATAGGCAATCATTTGGGAGTCTGGAATGGATTAAATTCATTTACATTATTTCTTAGCGGAAATTCGACTTGGACCAAATCACAAGTCAACCAGCCTTCTGGAACGAATTAAGCTCATATTCCGAGGTACCACTGTATCACTATTATACTCAAGATGTTAAAATGAACACAAAGTTTCAAAAGTTTAGTGTCGAGCATAGCCTGAGTGTAGGTACATGACGGGCCAGTAAAGTTTAAGAAAAGGAAAAAAGTAAACTTGTTAGATTAAATTCCACCTTTGAGTCTTGAGCACACAGTCAGCCACCTTGGACTCACTTATGTCGTGTACTCTGATGTACAATAAGTATCCTGTCCTTAGTCCTACTCAGGTGCAGATAACGCTGTGTACCTTACGGGGCCCTGGATGACCCCAAAGTGCTCCCCCCCCCCCCATCTCCAAAGCCCACACGATGCTGGCATCAGTCCAAACCATTTCCTTTACAGGAGCCAAATGTAGCACAGAAAATAGAAGCCATTAAATGATGACACAGCTTCTCAAACAAGGCAACAGGAAAACATCCAGTGGCAAGCGGCTCTCCGCGGGCACGTGAGTTCATGACTCGCTTATCCATGCCCAAGATGCTGTCTTACGTTAGTCACGGGTGAACTGTTGTGTCACGGGCTAACCAGTTTGCCCAGTGATCTGGGCATGGGTAGTTACACCTTAGGCGTATTCAGACTGGCACTCTTGAGTTTGATCCCTGCCTGTTTCCCAGAAAACATGACAGAACAAGACAACAAGCAGAGTAATTTACAGATTCTCATTAAAAATAATCACATTTTTTCCACATTCCAGGTTTTCCAGTTATATGGAATTATATCTCTTTAAATCACGTGGGGAGTGACTCCATTTGGCACCACAGACATTCCCAGAGAGGAACACAAGCTCCCGCACAGCCTGGCTGGCATCTGGGGAGACGTCTCCCACGGGAGCCTCGCGCTCCTGTTACACAACAAGATTCCTGTAATGTTTGTCTTACCTCCCACTTCACAGTTCATCTCAAGGTAGACAAAGATATATATTCTAGATAGGATAATACATTAATGAAAGCTGATTTAAAAAACAAAGAATATTTTGCTCAAGAAATTGTGAATATAAAAGTTATGGATGTGAATGGATATAAAAGGTATGTCCTGTTAAACACATACACACACACACACACGGTGCAACTGCAACAGGCAAAAGTTCGCTCTCCACCTTGCCGAAATGCTGACAGATTACAGCAGCTACAAGCTGGAGATCCAACGTGTCTCTCCTAAGACAGCTCTGAACCAAATATAACCGGCGTCCTGAACTCCACACAGCCCATCCACAATAACAACCTGGCTTTCCAGAGGAGTGCCAGACACACACACACATCTACGCCACATCCCTGCTGTATGTGTACACGAAACCCAGCCAGTGTGTTACAGTCTCCTGACTTCAGCTGGTGTAAAAAGGACCCTTTGCGGGTTTTACTCAGACAGTATCTTTAAGACTCAACTTTATCAAATGGTTTCCAGTACAACATGAAAGAATGAGATACCTCGCCACTTGACTTTAATAATCAAATACCAAGGAGTGATTCAGCCAACAATAGACAAAACAAAGTGTCTATATGTTGCACTAAGGGACTCATCCCCTCTGTCTAGCTGGGCTTGTTCTTCAAACCCTCTGTCCTGGAGAATTTTGTCCAAAATGTTATTGACACGAAAATGAAAAGGGAAACCTAAATCCAGAAAATGGCACTGTCAGAACAATATTGACAAAAAATACATATAAAACTGTACTATCATATAAAACTGTTAATAAAAAACAAACCAATTAGTTTGCATAAACAAATAAACAGATGGTAAGGTGATCGATTTAGACCCAATACATGAATCTGAGCAGGTCCATCGCGCTACGGATGGTTCTCCAGCTAATGTGACCAGGACAGTGTTTGTCACCGCCGGGGCTTTTTAACCCGGGACGCGGAAGCCGTGCATCAGCGGCCCGGCGCAAAATGCCCCGCGAGCCCATCGGTTCCGATCTGCCCGCTCGGATCTAACCCACTGCAGCTATCCAGCTCCAGCACGCAGGCAAAGGTTGTCGCTTAGGCCTCTCAGTTTTCCATCGGCTTCCCTGCGCTCCTGCAGCCGCCGTGCATGCACCGTCTGATGCATCGCCGTAATGCACCGTTCGATAAAGCAGCCATTCCTATTAAAACTGACCCGGCTGCAGATAGATCGGCGAACCGAGAACCGCTGCCGCAAATCGGCTTCGTGACTCTCGGGAGGCGGGGTGCGATGGGGTGGGAGAGCGGAACTGGAGCGGCGACGCGCACGGACATCGGCTGGTATTCAAGACAGGGGGCTCACGTTTCGGAGAAGCCTGGCTCCGCGTCCTTGGC
Organism: Stomatorhinus walkeri; assembly: GCA_026784285.1. Classification (NCBI taxonomy): domain Eukaryota; kingdom Metazoa; phylum Chordata; class Actinopteri; order Osteoglossiformes; family Mormyridae; genus Stomatorhinus; species Stomatorhinus walkeri. The sequence continues at coordinate 10,483,251 of JAODUD010000039.1, read as the reverse complement.
GGAGCACCCAGTATGCGAAACTCACCGTGCGTGACCTCGTGTTTCACCGTGAGCAGGTCGCCTTCCTGGGACGATCCTCCTTCCATCGCGGGCGACTGAGCTCAGGGTTCACTTAGGGAACATGAAACGCCTCCCTGACCTCAGCACAATGTAGTCGGTATTAGAACGTCAGCGAGGTGGCTGACTGCATTAAAGAACAATATCCTCACCAATGCAATACGCCGAAAAATATGCATGCATGCATACATTCACAATGATATTTGTAGGTCCCACAACCTACTACTACAACTAGCCAAATGGCTACACGGTACAGTAAAGCGCCCTCCCAGTGTGGCGATTGGGTTTCTTAAATTAAATCCAAAAATGCAATTGGGACATTTCGCTGTCAAACCTCTTGACAGACGCGCACTACCTGGAAATAAGCTGCCCCGTACGTTTCACTAGTTAATCATTCAATATCAAGTATATCAGTATTTTTTTGTGGATTAAATGTATAATATGACATTGATCGTTTCGAAGGTGCATTCGCGGTTGATCGAAACTTGCTTTGGAGTAGTTCAGTGAGTGAGTCACAAGAAATAGATAATTAATCTGTGATGACCAGAGTTATTCTCAGAACGAATAAAAATAACACCTTTTGTTAATGCTGTATTTTGCTTTATTACACTCTACCATTTTAAAGGGCTAATTATTAAATGGAAAAAAGAGAACAATATATTCAAAAGGACATTTTAAAAATATATATTACCAGAAGCACATGAGAAATTACCTGCTTGTATAAAGTGAGTTTACATGCGGGAGCGGATGTGTACGGTCCTTCAGCATGTCCGCATGAAGCGAGCTTCTTTAGCAGTGTAGTTTTTGGATTTTACCACACAGTGGCGCTGAAGTACGGGATAATAATGACGTGGCAGACTGAATGGCAACCTTTTTCTACTGAATAATGAAACATCCATCCATTGATTTTCCATATAGGCTTGTCCTATGAACAACAACAACACTAATAATAATAATAATAGTAATAATAATAATAATAATAATAAAACCGGGCTCTAGGGCTATGCCTCGATTTTGCACGTTCTCCCCATTTTATTGTGTGTTTTCCTCAGGGTGCTCCTGTTTTTCAACCCCACAATCTAAAAACAACGCTGTGAATTAGAGATACCAAATTATCTGTTTCAGTGACAGTGAGAATGGTGTGTGCCACCTGCGATGGGTGGGTTCCCCGTCCTGGGTTGTTCCCTGCCTTGTGCATGTAACTCCTGGCAAAGGCAGCCTGTGGAAAATGGATGCATGGATGGATAACAAAAATTTCAATCTGTCATGCAGCCAGCAAAACAACCTGCTTAGTTACCACAAAATATATAACCACTGCAAACTTTGCTAGTACTTTATTTTTGCTTTGAAGACTTAATTGTAATTTGTTGTCAAAAGCAATGAGTTATTGTTTTACAACCTCAAAATTACATGCATCTTCTCTCACGAGTAACACGTGAGTAATACGCAGACCTACATGTGCACAGGAAAGAGAAGTGGTTTGTATTGTTTACGTCAAACTCCATCTCTACTGCAGATGTAAGATACATTTTCCAGTGGATTTCCCGACGTCCAAACCATACTGATTAATTTATACCACAAGCCGAACCTATTTAGAGCCTATTTAGAGCCTATCTAAGGGTGCTTCAGCCACCCTTTTTGTGTCTCTGCCTCGCCTGATTTTTAATACTTCCAGTTAATGATTAATTCTTATCCAGTATATATTTTGTGGAAAAGGTATAGTCTAGGTATTGGGATCCACTTACATCCTCATTGACTTACTACACTCCACCTGCATCCATGAAGTCATCACTGAAGCAGAACCTTTTATATCCTAGTCCCCACAAAACAAAAGTGTTTAATGTGGTTCAGTTTCCCATTTTTCTTTCCCTGATTGCAACGTTTCCTTTTTTCTTGCTGTAAATAGAACATCTAAATAAACTATTAATGAGCATAAACACCAATACAAGATCCTTCTGGCATGGGTGTCACCAAAGGTGAGTTTCTCTTCCGCAAAGAGTAACTCTCGACTAGACCTCCTCATGTCTCAGGTGAAGGGGGGAATCTGAGTGGAAATTGGCCATCAATGACTCGTTCCCTGAGATATTGGGACAGCACCCGGACATCTGGAATAACTGCATGAGGAGTTAACCGAAAGATAATCTGGTAAAAAAAAAAAAACTTCCAGGGCAAAGGAAAGGTATCAAGGGATGATGATGCGAATAAGGGTTTTGGATGTGCCCTATTTACCTTAGAGGTCAGAAATTGGGGCTGGTAATGATGTCATGGCCAAGTTAACCGCATTCCAGTTCAACTAGTCCTGTGGCCGTTTCAAAAAGCTTAGCTGGACAACTTGTTGGATTTAAGGTACCCCAGTTTAAATGGCTTTTATCTTCATTCAGTTACATTTACCCACCCCACCCCACCCCCTGGCTGGACATTGCCCCCATGCCAAACATCTTGATCCACAAGAAACACTATTTTCAATGGTAGATTATTTTTCATGCTGCAATTTCAACTTAGTTTTCATTGCTGCAATTATCCATAACAAATTTTGTTTGTTGTTGAAATCCTCCATGTCATTTTCACAATTTGACAGACAAAGAAAATTCTTGACATTTCTCTCAGAAGATAAGATTTCTTTTATTTGCAGACAATCCCCACCCCAAAAAATGAACCCCTGAACAAAGTCAATGGAACTTGAAAGTGGAACTTATATACCTTAAATCTATAGACCTAGTGAATCGCTTTCCATTCTTTAGGTGGGTTTGTTCATGTCTTCACCTCCTGGTGCCTTCGTGATCTCATGCCCTGCATCCTTCACTTTGCACAACACGTTTTACGGCTCCGGTCATCTCCATGCCTTGAGATCATGCACCACCCCACCTGCTTAGCATGCCATCCTTGGTGCTCCTCTAATCTCTGCAGTCACCAAAGACACTAAGACTCAACATGACTGACGCATGAATCATTAACACATAATTAATATAAACAGCCTTAAACACACTCATTACAATCATACTCCAGAATCATCATTTTCATAAATCGAATATAATCAACAAATATATATATATATATATATATATATATATATATATACACAGGCTTATTAAGCACTTTCTGTTGCTTAGGGAAGATGCTTTCTTATCTGGCAAGACTGCTGAGGAGGCAAACTCCTTCTTATCTGGCAAACTCCCCCTAAACCCGCAGCTGAAGCACAGTACAAGGACAGTATTTTCAGACATTGATCTTCTTGCCAAAGGCCTAACACACAAGTGAATCCCACACTCATGCTACCCCACACCTATTTCCCTCAGAAATCCTTTCACAATAATGCAATAATAATACAATAATGGATTTTCTGATTCCTAATTCACACAAAATACATTTTGTCATCAGCGTCTGTCCATTGTGAACACTGCCCGTGCACAGCAGGTCGGATATCGCAGCACACACTCAGCAATCCATGCAGTAGCAGTAGTAGCGGGGAAAGTAAGGCAAGTTTATATAGCCAGTTATATGGCTCACTTTATATACACTCACCTAAAGGATTATTAGGAACACCATACTAATACAGTGTTTGACCCCCTTTCGCCTTCAGAACTGC
>JAODUD010000039.1:10422468-10433636 GCA_026784285.1 Stomatorhinus walkeri | reverse complement strand
ATTATTAACGACTGAAAGAGGAGCCACACCTCAAAGCATGTGGATATGTGGGGAGGGGGGGGGGGGTTACAGGGATGGGTGCTGTGATGTGGAGCAGCTGCATGGACTCACAGAAGATCTCTGGGGATACTTAAATTGGGCCATGGAGACCATGGAGTCAGACGCTTTAATTATTCAAACAGCACCCCCACTTTGAACTTCATTTAACGAGACAGGAGGAAGCAGCGAGACAATGGAGGGGGGAGGTTCTTGCGCATCTTCGGTTAGAAACGGTCTGGTTAATGCTTGTGTGCCTGGACGAGGCGCTGCTGCCCCACACGATCATCTGCGGTGTCTGCAGGCTCTCTCTGCCACAGCTTCACCCAGCCACTCCACACACAGATGCCACCTGAGCGACTGGCTCACACATCCAGACACCCAAGGGCTCAAGACTCCCACTTGGGGCTTCACATCAGATGGCCCGGTACAGACATTCAGCCCAGGAGACCTGCTGCTATGGCACCCCAGGCCTGCCTCCCTCGCTCCCTATAACACACAAGCCAAGCTAGCAAGTCAGATCTTTGTCAGCTCAACGCTGATGCTTGGTGGAAACAGGAAAAACCCAGTAAGCTTCCTTCACATTTAATGTTTCAGAAATGCACCTTTGATCATAACATCTTTATCCCTGCACACCGATGTGTTTTGGACATCAAATGTTATAACCAGGAGAGTCATTGGGGAAAGGCAAATGAAAACCAAAAATGACAAGTTAACCAACCATTCAACACTCCCAACCAAATCAACTAATGAAACCAAACCAACCACACAACCATCAATGAACCAACAGAATAACTGAAACTAAACCGAAGTAACCCAACCAAATCAAGTATCCCAACCAACTAACCCAATCAAACCAACCAAATTGAACTCAACCAACCAACTAAAATCAAGTAACTCAAACCAAGCGAACCAAACTAGCCAGCCAGCCAAAACCAACCAACTAAAATCAAACCAACAATTCAAATAACCAACCAAGCCAACCAAAACCAAAAATCAAGTAACCCAACCCAATCAAACCAACTAACCAGAAAAATCAAACCCACCAACCAACCAAAGCAGCTGCCCTACCAAACAGCTAACCCAACTAACCAACCAAGCAAACCAAAACAACCAACCAGCCAAAAATTAAGTAACCCAACCAAAACTAACCCAATCAAACCAACCATCCAAAAACAACCAATCAGACACCTAACTAAAACCAAGTAATCCAACCACCCAGACTAACCAAACAACCATCAACCAATCTAATATCACCAAATACAACAGCAGAGCCAGTAAGTGCCCTTCATCTGGGATGATGTCATCCACGCCTGACCCTTCGCATCATGACGGGTGTGTGAACGCACTTGCTCTCCACCAGGCGGTGCTCCTGCTCGAGGGCACGGTGAGCACCCTTCAGGCTCGTGTGCTGCCCGATGAGCTGTTCGTACTCGGCTGCCTGACGATTATGCAGCTCCAGGAGGCGCTCGTGCTCGTGCAGAGCTGCCTCACGGCCTGCCCGCTCCTCTTCGCCTTGTTGCCTCAGCTTCTCCGACTGGCTCTCCAAAGCCTGTATCTGACGTTGCAGTGCTGTGTTCTGGGCCAGCAGGGAAGCACTCTGTGAGCCCAACGTGGAGCTCTCCACCTGCAGGGGGCGACAAGTTATAGCTGACAGACACGAAGTAAGAGGACAAACTGTGCTGTCCTAGGAGCCAACAGCAGAGCAGATTTCTGATCCAGCCTGGCATGTGCCTGACCTGCAGCTTGGCCATTTGCATGTGAAGTGCAGTGTTGTGTTCCTGCAGGGCAGCTGTTTGCCGCTGCAGGGCCAGGATCTGCGCACTCAGCTGCGTGTTCTGCATATCCAGCTGCTTCAACTGCTCCCTCTGCAACTGCTTTTCAGTCTCCAGAGCAGCATTCTGCAGGAAGCCACAGATATCAGTATCATCACCAGCTCAAATGAAACAGAAAATAAGCTGTGTCTCCTGTAGGTCCCCGATCCCTGCACTCCTGTACTGATCTGAAATATATGTCTACTTTTCCCTCCCAGTGCCCGTAGGGCAGTGTTTTCCAATCCGGTCCTCAGGGAACCACAGTCGGTCCATGTTGCTGCTCCCTCCATGCTCCTTGCCAGACAAACCACATTTTTGCTCCCAAAAACATGGAGCGAAAACGTGGACTGTCTGGGCGTCCTCAAAGACCAAATTGGTAAACGTTGCCTTAGAGGCGTAACCAGACAAGGGGCCACTTAGGCCACAGTCCAGTCCCCTGGAGTGTCTAACCTTAACCCAAACCCCCTCAGCCGTCCCCAGTCTCACATTTTTCTCGACGTCGATGAGCCGGTCTTTCAGCTTGAGCAGCTCTGCTGTCGCCTCCCTCTCCTCTGTCTCCCACTTCTCCTGGCTAGCCTTAGGCAGGGCGGTATGCAGGTGGGCCTCCTCTTCCTCCTGCCTCTGCTTCAGGGCCTCCAGGCTCTTCTTCACCTGTGGGGTATCAGCTCGTCGTAAAGCTCTGTGGGGTTCCCCAGCAGTGACCTCTGAGTATGAAGCTATGTGCCCCGCCGTCTCTGGGTCTATGAGGACGTGGGCGGGAGGAGAGCGCCGGCCACATCTACTGGCCCAGATAGGAGGCCAGAGGGAGTGCTTACAGTGGCCAGCTCCGTGCGCAGCTGCAGGTTTAAGTTGGTAGATTCCTGCAGCCTTGACTCCAGGCCCTGGATCTTCTCCTGACGGATCTCCATCGTCATCTTCAGTGTCGAATCAATCTTGGTTTCCAGGATCCTATATTTACTGAAAAATCCCAGTAAACAATGAACATATTAAAATGACATCCAAAAGCCTCACAGAATGATTCATATCCAGTGAGAGAAGAGATCGGCTCCTGCAGTCTTAACAGTGGCACCAAGACCTACAAGACAACGCCCTTTTCTGGCGTAATTTGCCATACATCGTGAGAGAGACTGTAGGGGTCAGGATTACGGGGGACTCCCTTTCTGAAAAAAGTCTGCATTAGTGAATTTTACAGCAGCTGCATGAGACATTCCTCATGTTCACCGCTCAAATTTCAGTCTGAGGAAACCCTTGGTACACACAATCCACACAGGGGTCGTAAGCAGATTTGGCATGTTATGTATAATTATATTCAGAATTAAATTTCACAGTACATGACAGTGTCTGACAAGATCTGTTAATATGAGGTAAGAAAACTGTGATCCATGTTAGATAATACCAGCTATTTTAATCTATTGGGAAAAGCCAACTTTACATGCACTCAGAATAATCTAATGTTTTCTACACCGATTTGTCAGATTCTCTTCCCTAGTGGGGGTTTTAGTCAGACATCTTTGGCGGACCTCTTACACACGTCGGAAAACCCCACAGACCAACTGCAGCTGGGGGTGAAACTCCAAGCTAGGTGGCTGCAGCTGACAGCTCTGCAAATTTACCATGATCACTTGGAAAGAGGAAGTGATAAGATTTTACTGAGAGACAGATGGTCCCTGGAGCTCGGAGCGCAGACATGAAGCATTCTGAAAAGTCCGTTAACCAAAAGGTTAAAGTGATTAGTGATTGTTGACACACCACTGCACAACAACGAAATGTGTCCTCTGCATTTAACCCATAGAACCCGCAGTTTAGACCAAACCGCCGTGTTTCAGGGACATTAAAGGGGGTAGCCACATCAACAAAACAGCAGAAGATGCTATAAATCAAACATCCTCCAAAGCATGAGGGATTCGTTAAAACCGCACCGTACAAGGCCTTAGGAGAACAGAATCAACCTTATTGTTGCTCATATTGTTGCTCAAATTAAGTCAAATTGAGTCATGGTAATCCACAGCTCCTGTGCAGGAAAGCGCTAGTTTAGCGATCACTGTGTTCCATTTACTGAAACCGGCCGCCAATATACTGTATTATCATTGGCTGTTTGAGATCTGCCTAATGTATCATTTCTGCTACTGAAGGCAGGATACTGTTAGTGCGACAACGACTGATTAGTACTGATCAGTGCTGATAATATGTTTTGCTCGTGCTAATGACCATTCACAGTGGATGGGGTCACCTAGAGGAAATAACCACAGCATTGCATATACGCAATCTGCAAACCTTACTTACTAAGAACAATATGAACAGCAAAATTATCATGTGGATTTATCAATTTTTACACACACTAAAGAAATATCAGTTTTAATCATTCAACCATAATTTTATAACTGATTTTCAATTCTAAAAATGGTCTCAGATGCAGGGTTCCCTATCCTGAAATGGTTAGTATTAACTGATAGCTGCAGTTCCGTCTGTGGCCTCCAGGAGTGCTCCTGCTTACATGTCCTCACAGCTGTGATCCTCCTGCAGCAGCCTCTCGCGGTTCAGCCCGATCTTCTCCAGCTCCTGGCTGAGTTTCTCTAGCTCATTCCACTGCTGCTGCGCCTTCAACTTCTCATTCACCAGGTCCTACGACACAAACGACACTGACTCAGTCCACCCGCTTGCGCTTCCCTCTCCCCATAGCGACACAGGCAGAACATGCAAACTCCACACTCATGGAACCCTGGCAGAGACTAACCCTGGTCCCAGAGGCGTGAGGCAACAGCACTACCCACTGCACCATGACATAATTAACTTACATTTCACTGATAATGTTGAGGCTATACTAAAGCCTCAAGAAAAATGTTGGTATGGATCCCACTGCACCTCTCTGAGGGTGGCGAGCGTCCTCTTGTCGATGGTGGCCTGCTTCTGCAGCTCCTTGTTCTCGCTCTCCAGCTCCTTAACCTTGGCTGACATTTCCCTCAGGTAGTTCAGCTCCTTCTCTCGGAGGCGTCCCTCTTTCTCCAGGCAGGATAGCCTTACCATGCCCTCATCCAGTGCCGTTTCCTTCACCTCCAGCTTCTGCCGCAGCCGCCGCACCTCCTTCTCCAGCTGCCTCCTCTCCTTGATAGCCTGGCCCAGCTCCTGCTCGAGCACCTGCCCCTCCTGCTCCAGGCTCTCCAGACGCCTCCCTGCTGCCTGCCGCTCCTCCAGCTCCCTCCTCAGCTGCAGGCTCTCCTGCTCGGAGCCGTGCAGCTCCCGCTCCAGCTCCCTGAACCTCTCCCCGCTCTCCTCCAGCGACTGCCGCAGACGCCGATTCTCGGAGTCCCGGTCCTGGTAGTTCAGCTCTAGGCGCTCTGCCTTTTTCCCCAAGCCCCGGAGCTCCTCTACGGAGTGGGCAAGCTCCGCACGTTCACGCTCCAGCTCGGTGTTCTCCCGCTGCAGCTGTGGGAGCTTAGCGGCCGCTGGCCTGAGGGCCTCCACCAGCTGCCGCAGCTCCTCGTTCTCCTCCTGCAGGGTCTCCAGCTGCAGAACAGTGTTCTGGGCTGCGTCCTCCAGCTTCTTCAACCGCCTGTTGTCCTGTTCCAGGGCAGAGTTATTCCGTTCCAGTGCTTCTGCATGTTCGCGGGCGGCCTGCAGGGCGGCGCTCTGCTTTTGCAGCTGGTTACAGCTGCGCTCCAGCCGGGCCACCTCCTCCTCCAGTTGCTCGGCTCGCTGCGCTCGCTCCCGCAGCCAATCCTGCTCTACCTCTAGCTGGGTCAGTTGGGCGCTGGTGGTGGAGATGCTCTGGTGCAGGGCACGGTTCTCCTCCTCCACCTCCCGCACACGCGCCTCACCCTCCACCTGCGCCCGCTGCCTCAAAGAGGCCACCGTCTGGGTCAGGCGCTCCTTCTCCATCGTCAAGTCGGAGATCTGGGAGGCAGATATGAGGATGCCACAATCACATTCATCGACTAAAGACAAACACTCGTGGGTTCTGTGCCCAGCTGGTGCCGGATACTTCAGCGACCCGTATTAAGCAGACCGGCGGGAAGTCAGCGCTGCCCTTAGCAGAACCCCGTCGGCCATACCTGTCGGCACTTCTCCGTCTGCACAGCCTCCAGCAGACGCTCCAGCTTCCTATTCCCCTTCAAGAGCTCCTCCCCTAGACTCCCCATGTCCTGGCTGGTCTGTTTCTCCTGCTCCAGGAGCGTCTGCAGCCTCTCCAGCTTGGAGGACACAAACACAGCTCACGTGGTCACTCAACCGAAGGTTCATGTGGGAACCCCGACAAGTAGTTGCCATCGCCATTGAAACGTGGAGCCTGTTTTTGACCTCCCACCCCAGTACCTTTTTACTGAGGCCCTGGTTCTCCTTCTCCAGCTCCAAGGCCCTCAGCTGGCTCTCCTGCATGCTCAGGGCAGCTTCCCGCAGCTCCTGGATGGTGCCCTGCAGGCCCTGGTTCTCCTTCTCCAGCTTGAGTAGCTGGCTGGATGCAGACTCGTTCAGCTCCAGCACGAAAGACTTGCACGCTGCCGGTGGAAAGGCGGCGTTGAATATCAGTACCAGTCTGTGCTTAGCCTCTGAACCCAAACTGGCTGCTCACTCATCACCACTTGGGCGTTTTGTGTAAAATACTCAGTCCTGTGGAGCGATAACAGCAGGTCATTCCTGCTTTGTGTCAGTTTCCGTCTCTACGGACAGCAGGAGTGCTTAACACTCCAGGGCTTGCTTAGACAGCTGATGAAACCCTGGTCGACTTCAGGAGAAAAGGAGCTAAAACACGCAAAACAGGCATGGAAACAGCGCTTCACCCCAGAGAGAGGTCACATAATTTACAACCAGTTTCCCCATTTCTTAAAACATTTTTCCACCATGAGCGAAATAATTGGTGGTGATGTTAGACCCAACACTCGGAAAATGTCTATGGTGAACAGTGAGGTGCCAAAACAAAGCTGGTTATGATGGAAATATGTCGGCAATTTCCAAAAATTTCCAGTAGTGACATACATCAGCCAACCCTGATTAATAGTTTAATAGTGATTACTTTTCTGCTCATGCAGAAGTCTGATAAGGATCTTGTTTTGTGTGGAAGATGGTGTGTAGCCCTTGCTCTGCCCAGGTATAAGTATTAGCATTCACTGGTCGACTCTTTGACAGCTGTATGATTCTTATATGTTATATCGCTCACCTGTACGTCACTTTGGACAAAAGTGTGTGCTAAATGAAAACGTAATTGTAGTGTGTGCCGGTCACAGAGTCTCGGCCAATCAGGGCTCACCTTGACTGCCGTCGCTGATCTTCATCTGCTGCTCCAGCTCCCAGCCCAGGTGGGCAGACTCGTTCATGCTCCGCTTCTGCGAGATCTCCAGCAGCATGTTCTCCTCCACCAGCTCCTCAATGCGCTTCTTATCCAAGTCTCTGTCCTAGGAGCAGTGCAGGGTCAGTGGTGGTGGAGCAGGGGAGAAGCTCAGAAGGGCCATAAGAATAGAAGGCACTCAGAATGTGATCGATGCACCCCCCCCCCCCCTCACCATCTCCATGTCGTGTAGCTTGGAGCGCAGCTGCAGGTTCTCCTTCTCCAGCTCGTGTAGCCGGTCACAGCGGCTCCGTGCCACCATCAACTGCTCCTCCAGCAATGCCTTGGTCTCCAGCAGAGTTGCGTTGTCTCCCCGCAGCTCCTGCAGGAGGCTCGTGCTGTCAGCACCGTGACAGGCTGCTCCGTTTAGAGCCGCCTTTCGCTGAGCGCTTGGCTATGTGCCCCCAGCGATACTCGCAAACCGCAGTAAATAACAGGCAGCACTGCTTTGGCAGGACAGCAAACATCCCGCGGCTGGCAGAGTGATCTCACTACTGGGCTATTGAGCAAAGCTCTCGACCCCCGGCTGCTCCGGGGACGGGCTCCGACTGCCTTCTCAGCTGTACATTGCTTTGGATAAAAACGTCTTGCGAATACCTAAAATGTAAAATGGCTAAAAGTTAATGGCTAACAGCATCTCAGCGTAGCCTTTGGAGTCTCTGGTGTTCAGCAAGAGGACCCTATCATGGAAGACTGGTCCTTTGTATTGAGCTTAACATTAAACTGAAAACTTAATTCCTAGTTAAGAGCACTGCTACATTAATCACAGCATGCAGGCTGCAAGCAGGGATTTTGGAAGGCTAGTACCAACTCTTTTTTTTTTTTAACTGTGCCCAAGCAGGTCAGGCCTTTTTAAAGCACCGACAGCTTTTCCTGGCTCTCCGAGCTGTTGCCGTGACGCCCGCCTCCCGGGCCGCCGCACCCACCTCCACGCGGGCCCTGTAGAAGTGCACGTCGTTCAGCCTTTCCTTGCAGCGCACCAGTTCCGCCTCCAGTCGGTCCCCGCGGCCTGCACGCTCCCGTAGGGCATCCAGCTCGTCCCGGTACGCCCGTGCTGCCCGTGCCTCCGCCAACAGCTGCATACTCTGGGGGGGGAGATTGGGACAGTGATTCATGCTCCCCATGTGCGCATGGACATACCCAGTATGGACTGTGGGGTCTGTCTTGTGCGTATGGGCCTCTCGCTAGGCCTACCTCCTGCTTCAGCCTCTTCATCTCAGCTTCCAGCCGCTCCACCTCGTTCTTGGCATCGACCAGCTGCTCAGTCTTTTCCTCACTGTAGCAGAGATATCACACCTCCTCAGGACGGGGAGGGACCCAGTGCCATCCCGAATCTCTCCCCCCATTAACACACAGCCTCTTATTTGCATAAATCTAACGTGAGAGAGAGTTCAGTCCTAGATTAATGCGGTGAGCAATCAACAAACATGGCCCCCTCCTGTTAAAAGTCACTCACATTCATCTCTGTAAGGTAGCATTGTGGCACTAGGGTCAAAAAAGAAACCCTGCACATCATCCGCCTTCCTGCCAGCTGCCACAAGACACCACAGCGCCTCCTGCTGACATGCCACTCCCCACCCCCAGTCATAACACGCCAGGAAATCACCCTGTCTCCGATGTCGTAAAAGTTCGATGCTATCTGTTCTTTAACTGCACATACCACTAATTTATTTATATCTTGAAATATTTAGCTCCGTAATATTCCAAAATTCTGTTCTGCAGGATATTTGTGCATTTTAAAATTTGTTTGCACTATGTTTACTCCCTGCTGTATGTACAAAAATTTATCTAATCGTTTCCACCGATTCAGTGCCAGAGCCAATCTGGAACTAGTTACGTTTCCACTACAAAAAAAAAAAAAAAAAAAAAAACTGGCCCTGGGCACAGCACCACAGAAAAGCTTGTCTCAGAATTTGGAACCGTAACCTCAGCAGAAATGGAAAGATTACCGTGTCCAAACCTTCTGCATACCTGAAAAATTCAATCCATAACCGATATAGTTTAGTCTAATATCACTGGTGCTGACAACTTGCCAGCTTATTAGCGGAATAACATTCATTTTTTATTTTATTTTCAATTTGGTTCAGCAGCTTATAAAAACTGAACCAAAATCTGAAATGGATCAAAATAAATCCAAAAAATGAAATACATGTGAACCTCTACTCTCACTTTTGGCTAGGTAACGTTTCTGTTCCGTTCTTTTCTGAAACTGGAGGAAATGCTGGCAGGTTCTCGAAAGACACCAAGTAAAAACCAGCCCAGCACCAGCTTTGTGTTGGTGGAAACTAGGCATAAATACATTAGTGCCTGCGGTTTGCAAACACAATCCGTTCCAGAAAAGTGGTCGTGAACCAAGGCAATTTTTCCCATAAGAAAGCATTGAAATTCGACTACTTAATTCAGAAGCCTACCAAATAATATTTTTTGTTAATTTTCTGGTTTTTATAGTAAAAATGTGAAAGAAAAACACAATATAGTGTGGCGATGGGGGGCCGAGGCATCGCAGGCGCAGAGAGAGACATGGAGACTTGCTTGCCGGGGAAATCACGCCGTTTATTAACAGTCCTTAAACTTTGTATTGTTGTCAGTGTTAATGTTAATGGTTGCATTTCCCTACTGTTGCGCGTGTATTTGCCCGTGTCTTGTATGTACCCAGTCCAATCCTCGTGTGTATTTAGCGTGTGTAAATCTTCCACCGTTTGTGAATCCTGCAGTTCAGCGTCTGACAACCTTGTGTTTCCTGTCTGTGTATTTGGGTTCGGTGCTCAGAGTGCCTGTTGTGGTCCTTCTATTTACAACTGCACGTGGGGCATGCTGGGACATGTGGGGCATGCTGGGAAATGTGGGGCATGCTGGGAAATGTGGGGCATGCTGGTGCTGCACTAGTATAAAAAAAGGAATCTGCTTGAGGAATCTGTTCGTCGACCAAATTTTGTACGCAAACCAATGCTTTTTTTTTTTTTTTTAACAAAATTTTTGGTCATGAACCAAACTGTTCGTAGATCACAGTGTTCATGAACCGCAGGCACCACTGTACACCGACACAAAAAGTTTATACTGATGTTTCTGTAAGCATTTGGCCACATAAAAGCAATAGGAAAACAGAAGTGGTGGCAGCAGAGGTGAATGTGTGCCGATGATGGTAGTATCCCCCCCCTAAGCCACAGGTCCAGGTCCAGCCCACACAGGTGTAACGTGTGCAGGAGGACATTATCTTGCCAGGTGTAGCATATGCAAGAAGCGAGAAGAGGGGAACAGGAAGACAATCTGCTCTGGGCAGAGTAAGCGTGTCTCCTGATGAGGAACCTAACCAGAAAGACAGGCCCACTTCCTGCCCGGGGTGCAGACATCCTGTCCCCGGGGACGCTCAGGTTCAGTCACTCACAGCTCCTGTCGCCAGCGCCGTAGCTTGGCCTTGCAGTCTGCTAGCTCCACGGCCAGGTGCTGCCGGTCCTCCCGGGAGAGAAGCGTGATGGAGCCCTCCAGGGGGGGACACGCTGATGAACGTGTCACTGGAGGGGGGCTGGGGGGCTGCTGTAGTAGCAGGTAGTCCCGCTCCTGGGTCAGCTCCACAATCAGCTGAGCATGTGCAGAAAATATGGAAGAAACTGTTCACTAGCACTGAGTTGGTGCCTCCCAAGAACATTGTGCATTCCCCTGACACATGCCCAAATGCCTAATTCGGGTCAGCAAATATTCACACTAGCAGTGTGTACATGTCAGTGTGTGGCGGTGGGTAGCTCAGTGAGTTGGGTTTCTGGCATCCATCGTGGGATTGGATCCTAAGACTAATAAGTGCCAGTCTCTCCAGGGATGTTGGCTGACTCTCTGCTCCCTTTTCACCCCAAGCTTTTGCATTAATATGTTACCATGAACACAAATGTCTCCTAAATTAATGTGGTTTTCCTTAACCCGACCCCTTCAGCCAACCCCAATTGGCTGTAGGATGCACTGGGGGGGGGGGGGGGGGGTCCCACTGCAGATTTGGCCCCCACGGCGAT
>JAODUD010000039.1:10402149-10421370 GCA_026784285.1 Stomatorhinus walkeri | reverse complement strand
GATCTGAGAGAACGGGATGGAGTGGCGATGTGAATCAAATCACACAGGTAGGGAGGGGCCAGGTTATGGATGCACTTGAAGGTAATGAGTAGAATTTTGTACTTAATTCTAGCATCTACAGGCAGCCAATGAAGTTGCTGAAGGACAGGGGTGACATTTTCTCTGGAAGGGGTGCGGGTTATGACACGAGCTGCACAGTTCTGAAGGAGTTGAAGTTTATGGAGGGACTTACGCATAAAGTCCGTCTAATTTACATACTGATCTCATGTTCGTTCACTATACAGGAATTCTAACATCTTTTATTTCAGGCAACTACTATATTTGTTATTGTATCTCTTAAATCAGCAAACCTTTGTGAACTACTGTAGGAATAATTGAAGAAACAAATAATGAATAAGTGAAATACTGTCATGTTTGTGCATTAATAAATCATTAAGCATCTTTCAGTTCAAGTAGCTGCTATTCTCAAGTAACTGCTATATTTGTTCATAATTTGTACTTAGTAGTTAATTAGAGTTACTACAAAGTATTTGTGCCCCATCAAGTACAATTCCAATGAAGCTGGGATGTTGTGCAAATTGTAAATAAAAACAGAATGTAATGATATGGAAATCTCATAAACCCATATTTTATTCAACACAAAACAGAAAACACATCAAAAGTTTAATCTTGTTTAAAATTTGTTTGCACTACACTTGAAAATGTATCATTTTAAGGAAAAGGTCATTTTGAATGTCATGGCAGCAACACGTCTCAAAAAAGTTGGGACACGGCCATGTTCACCACTGGGTGGAGTCCCCTCTTCTTTTAACAACAGTCTGTAAACATCTGGGGACTGAGGAGATCAGCTGCTTGAGGTTTGGAAGAGGAATGTTGTCCCATTCTTGTCAGATACAAGATTCTAGTTGCTCAACTCTCCTAGATCTTCTGTGTCGTAATTTTCGTTTTATGATGCGTCAAATGTTCTCAGTGACTGAAAGATCTGGACCCCTGGATGGCTAGTTCAGTACCCGGACCCTTCTTCTATGAGTCCATTAGTTGTAATTGATGCAGTGTGTGGTTTGGCATTGTCATGTTGGAAAATGGAAGGTCTTCCCTGAAAATGATGTAGTCTGGACGGCAGCATGTTTCTCTAGAACCTGGATATACCTTTCAGCATTGATGCTGCCTTTCCAGATATTCAAGCTGCCCCTGCCATATGTACTAATGCACCCCCATACATCAGAGATGCTGGCTTTTGAACTGAGCGCCGATAATACGCTGGGTGGTCCTTCCCTTCTTTAGATGATACGGCATTCCTGGTTTCCAAAAAGAATTTCAAATTTAGATTTGTCTGACCACAGAACAGTTTAAATGAGCTTTGGCCCAGAGAAGACGTCAGTAAATATGGGTCATTTTTAACTGGATGTCAGTTTTAACTGGCATCTTTGGATGGCATGCCGAATTGTGTTCACCGATAACGTTTTCTGGAAATATTCCGGAGCACATTTAGTGATTTCCATTGCAGAATCAGGCCTATTTGTGAGGCAGTGCAGCCTAAGGGCCTGTAGATCATGGGCATCCAGAATACTTGTCCCTTACACACAGATTTCTGCAGATTCCCTGAAACTTTTGATTATGTTATGTACTCTAGATGACGATATTTTCGACCTCTTTGCAATTTTACACCGAGGAACTTATTAGGGGGATTGCTGATCCTCTGTTCATCTTTACTTCTGAAAGACACTGCAACACTAAGATGCTCTTTTTATACCCAGTCATGTTACTGACCTGTTGCCAATTGGCCTGATTATTTGCAAAATGTTCCGCCAGCTGTTGGATCTTTGTACCCCTAACTTTTCCTGCCTCCTACTGCCCCCATCCCAACTTTTTTGAGAGGTGTTGCTGTCATGCAATTCAAAATGAGCCAAAATTTTTCACTAAATAGTAAAATGTCTCACTTTAAACATTTTACATGTTTTATATGTTCTGTTGTGAATAAAATATCAGTTTATGAGATTTCCATCGCATACTGTTTTTATTTACAATTTGCACAACGTCCCGACTTCTTTGGAATTGGGGTTGTAAACGGTTACTGGAAATATCACATTACATATTTACACTTCTAGCCGTTTAGCCTACGCTTGTATCCAGCTGCATATGGAATCATCATTTCAGTCCAGAAAATGTCACCTGCTGGAATCCCTGAGGAATTAGGGAGAAGGTCAAAGTACCTGCACAGCCAAGCCCAGGATAAGCAGCAGAAGCCTCTTCATCTCCTCCATGGCCTTTTCTGTGTGACACGAAACCACAGAAACCGCGTTCAAGAGAGCGATTGGGAAACTGCAAATAAATGGCCCACGTGTATAATATCTGGGCTTAGTGCCCACATCTTGGACAGGTAGATGAATCGCAGAGGGAGGCATGCAGGTTCTTCAGATCTGTTAGCATAATCCTATCACCACCTGTCTGTTCACCGATTAAACCAGCCGGAGTCCCCCAGAGCACTAATCCCCCATCAGAAGGCCATCAGGGTCCCCAGACCCCTGTCCCACAGAGTGGTCTCCACGGAGAGCCAGCACAGGCATTGGCCAGCCAGCCAAGCAGCAGCCAGAGAGAGGAGCCTTTATCGTCTCCATCTTTGGCAGCTTGCGGGGCCGAGATGGCTCAGCCAAGTCCATTCCCCCCAGCTTCGCAAAGCTGGCCGTCTTCCCACCCGCTTCTGTGGAGGACAACATATCCCACAACTCTGCTTATTGACTGGTACCACAGAAGAATATGCCCCAAGTTTAAATACAGACACCATTCTGCTTTTCACTGGATGCCACAGACAAGCTATTCCAGCCGCTGCTTTGTCTGGCACACAGTGCCAGTTACGTCGAGAGCTGAGATCTGCCTCCTCACAAAGACCCTCCCCCAGCCATTGTTAGACTCCTATTGTTTGAGTGCCATTGTAAAAACTGGCCAGCGCCCCCTTCCAGTCTCTAATCATCCAGAAAACCAACAACAGGGGAACAGGCAGGGACGAATCACACAAAAGATTGTCCCCGACAGGCAAAACTAACAGCCAGGGCAAAAATGAAACATCATCCAACAAAATAAATAAGATGCAAAAACATATTGGATTTCACAAAGAGGCCAATAATCTTAACACTAAGTGACTAATTGAGCTGTTGAAGGACATCAAAGGACAATTACTTCAAATCATTTGGTTGAACAGCTTGGTCTAAGTGTTAAATTACACCCATGACTTTCAGTGAGTTTTCAGGACACTACACTCGCATCTCTCTCTCTTAGGTTGATCCATTGGGGCGATTTCTGCCTATAGGCAATTTTACTTTTGCCCCAAGTTCTAAGTAGGGAGCAGATCCATACCATGGAATACAAAGACTGTCAATCAAGTCAAATAGGGTTCATTGTCCGTATGCAGGTATACAGTGGTGAGAAACAGTGTTCCCCTAACACCACAGTGCAACATGCAAGAAGCATTGACAAAGAGGATTGTCACAGTATTTATATGCAAAACACAGGACAGTGCAGAACAGGGGGCTGGACACGAGAGTTTATATACATAGTGCAATGTGTATTTATGTAGATATGAAGTAATACGAAGTAAATATGAAGTAAAAAGACTAGTACAATTGGACTGTGAGAGATCCTTGAATCTGTGGGAGATCCTTGAATCTGTGGGAGATCCTTGAATCTGTGGTCTCTATCATACTGGCCACCCAGACAGCAGAGGGTCAGCATGGCCAGTTGATTCCCAATGTCATGAAAGATAGCTATACTATGGGACTTCATGTTCCTGCTCTCACACTGTTCCCACAGTCACTACTCCCTCCCCTTTAACATCTCAAATGTATCGCTGCCCAAATTTCCCAAGCGCCCCCCTGGCCTCAAAGAACCAAACAAATCTGTGCATGAAGATTTCAGCTGAAGTACTACTGGGTGCTTGGAGGCCCCACATTTCAAATGCACCCGTGATGGTATGAACAGACACAGGCTCATGTTCTTCTGACCTTTCGGTCCGCTCAGTGGACGGGCCCGTTTTAACAAGTCAAGCCTTATAGCTCCAGCATAGGACCTACAGGCATTCTGGTACCGAGGTCAGTGCGGCTCCTGCAGGTGAGGACAAGCTGCCTACCTGACAGGGGGTCCTTGCCGATGGCCAGCACGTTGGGCAGGTTCATGACAATCAGCTGCTGAAGACACTCCTGCAACAGAAGAGACTGGGCTACAGCATCGGCAGAGAACTGCTACGAGTGGAGGGTCAGCGAGGACCCCCTGGGCCAGTGTTTTCCTTACCTTGGCATCTACAGGCTTGCTCCAAACATCTCATTGTACATTATATTTGTACAGCAATAATAAAGCTTTATTATTTTACATGGGGGTGCAAGATGCGTCCTGTGGCATCCTGCAATGTGGGCTTTCACTGCCCTATGGGAACCGTCATGCCTCTTGCACACACACAGTACTTCATATAACCTCCTGATCCAGGCTACCCAGGAGTTCAACGTACCTCAACCTCAAGTAACCAGAAACTTGCTAGAACATTCGGTCCCCATACAACCATTACATCACTGCACAACTTCCAAGAAGTAACTGCCATAACAAAGACAGTGTTAATGGCTTCATTAAAAAACTAACAAACAAACGCTTCTCTTAAAGCTTACATGTAAACAGCAAAGTTAAATGATTTTATTTTTGCTCTGGTTGATCCATCCTCCCCAGTTTGACCTGGGCTTGTGCAGAATCCAGAATCAGGATGATAATTAGAGCAGTACAAAAGTATTGGTGAGTCCACAACACAGATACTAACAAGAACACGTGTGCACGCACCTACCCCCCCCATTCGCCAACAAACGACTTAATGTAGGTATTACGGTGGGGGGGGGTTAGTCGAGCCTGCTAATCCCTAAGAAGGTGGACACACCCAAGCACCACTACAGTAATCCTCTGGGGAAGGACTCATTTGACAGCTGTACAACAAAGCAACAGAACAAAGCTGCCCCCTCCTCTCCACAGCACCACCCACAATCCCATCCTCCTCTGCAGTCCAAAGTGATTCGACTAACCCACTGAGGCTGGGGAGGGGGCGGGGCAAACCCCCCCGGGAGACAAAGGGAGGCAGCTGGTGAGGAAGCTGTAAGGGATGTGCCGCCTGGCAGGAATGCACACACATTCTGTCTGATATCTGCAGCCCAACCTCCAACCCCCCACCACCACCAACCTCCTTTGGCCCAGGATGCAAATGGTGACCCTCCACACGCTTCCATTTCAGGCTCAGGTGACCCACACTCAACCATCGCAGAAGTAAATCATTTTGAAGCATTTTGTTTGCCCCCCTATTTTTAAACCCTCCATATTAGACTTAAGTTTCCTAATATCACTGCTATATAAAACAAAATATTTCATTTATTTTATGGGAGGCAATAATAAAAGACTAACAAACGAATGGTTCATAAACGGCAACAGAAGCTCACTAATGGATTTATCATACGCTACATAAACAAGCAACAGGCCTTAATGTTTAGTTACTCTAGCTCGTCATGGTTTGACCTACTTAAGATGGTTGTCGCAATTTGTCGAAAATGAAAGGGCATAAAAATAATACTAATGTGAACAGCTATGGATTCATGATAACGCCAATGTCAGGTACATGAGGGACAATAATCTAAGGAGAAGCAGCAAATTAAATGGACCTACAGGATTAAACAGGAAACACAGAACAGCTTTAGGTCAAAGATGAACGTTGTGGAACGTTCCATCACAGGGGTGGGGGCTGATTATTCACACTACAGTTGACTATGGGGACCAAAAACATCTGAAGGTCTGCACCAGTCTTCTGCACTATGGAGGGACGTCCCTTCCTGTAAATGCATATTTGCTCTATATAGTTTTTCACTATGCCGATTAATTTTTATTTACTCATAATAAACGCCTTTAAAAATGATTCTTTATATAGCAGCTGAAGCAAGGTGACGGCCGGATAAACAGAGCACCCTATGCCTGATTTCAGTGTTACGGCCAGGCTACTCTTCCCCTCACACAATGACAGAGGTCAGCTTTTATCAGAACAAAATAAAACAGGTAGAAAAATGTAAATAAGGACGTGGAAACAGTGTGACAATGAAATTTGGGGTAAAAGCAAATAAGCTAATGAAGTAAAAAAAAAAAAACTTTAATGTATGATTTAATTATATACGTCACGCCACCAGTTGCACCAAAACAAATTCCTTGCACTTTCTGTACTTGGGAAATACAATTATTCTGATACCACAACAACAGTGTTTGTGTGTCTGTGTTATATTGGACTGGGGGCCTGTATCACAAAGTTGGATTTCTAGCTTAGCTGGATAGCTTCTCTGATTTAAGGTAGCTTGGAATAAACATAAGTGAATGAAGACAAAGACTATTTAAACTGGGCTAGCTTAAATCCAACAAGTTATCCAGCTAAGCAAGAAATCTGGCTTTGTGATACAAGGCCCAGATGTAATTAAGAAACAGTCAGAGAAAGACCAGGGGCCAGTTGCACAAAACACCTTAAGTTAAGATTTTCCTTAAGTCTGAGTTAAGGTCTTCTTAAAAGTCAGTTGCACAAAACACTCTCCTTAAGGTTTCCTTAAGATTTTCTCTTAAGTATTTAAGTTTTTCTCCTTATCTTCGTCTTATGATTAAGGAATCCCTTAACGGTTGCACAAAAGACCTTAGCAACCAAACTAACGGAAAAAATTAAGGTACCTCTAACCTACCTTAACTGCAAGATGGCAGAGTTTATGATCATAAATAACGAAAATGAACGAATCCCAAAAAGAGTGTTCCGTGACCGGAAGAACCCCTTGGATACGTTTAATGACGTTTAATGACGAGCAATAAATTTAAATTTAAATTTGACCGGCAGTCAATTTGTGATTTTTCCGACTGTCTACAGTTGGATCACTCCAAGATATGAAGCTGTGCTCTCCCAGCCGTGTTGCTCTGCGGTTTTATGCTACGGGCTCGATCGTTCCGGGCTGTTATAGGCGATGCATCTCATGTCCACAAGTAAACGGTATGCTGCGTCTTTCACCAGATTTCAAACGCCATTGCCCGTCTGTTGAACACCGTAGTGAAATTCCCCTCTAAACAAGAAGAGGATGAAATAGCGACACACTTCTTTAATGTAGCCGGCTTCCCAAGAGTGTGCGGGGTGAGAGATGGGACCCACATCAGGATTCAAGCTCCCGTACGATAAGAAAATCAATTTATTAACAGAAATGTTTTTTTTTAATCAATATTCAATGTCCAGTTAGTTTGCAATCAGCTAATACCATTACCTTGCTGGTTGGGGCCACATTGCTCTAGAACTTTCTTCTGGGAGAAACGTGCTGCAAACGTCAGTGTAAAGTTTCTGATTTCCCATCTTGCTGCTTTCCACACTCCCCTGACGCACGAGTGAGCAGAGCGACTGCTAGCCGACCCCCCCCCCGCCCACATCCGAGGGTTTCTGTCCAATCACATCACATTTGTTATTTCAGTCATACAACCGAAAGGACGGGCATGAGGATAAGCAGGTCAACCCATTCTAGGTCAGGCAAGCGTGATGGAGGGATAGAAATATTGATGCCATGCAGTGATGCAAATTAATACAGGAAGAAAAATGAACAGGAATATACCACATCTCCAAACAAACAGCATATATACATCACACCATGCAATTGGAGGGGGGGGGGGGGGGTGTTCTAATGACAGATTTCATCTCCTCTTTACTGCGCCACAAGCACAAGTAGGGGGACCTCAGTAAAAGCCAACCCTTCACAGGAACACGTGGCCACACAGCGCTAATCGACTTCCTGTTTGACAGACACACATCAGAAAGTCTGTTCTGCCTATGAATCATACCTGACGCGGCCGAAAACAGGCCTGAGAAAAGGGGCTGGCTGCCTTCCTGCTGATCTACAGATGATACATGTGCTCCTGTTGAATGTTTGCTGCAGTTAAACTCAATGTGACATTCGTGATTGGCTCACGGTTCAACTAATACCCAGAAACACAAGACCGGCTGGGGGAGACAGTCAAGCACTCTATTGGCTGGGGGGGACAGGTCCATGGCCATCTCTCCACATTTAGCGAGCAATGCTGTTTACTACTCGGTTCAAACATTAAATAGATCAGTAGGGACAGCAGGGTTACAATAGGCCAGAAAAAAACACAAGTTTTTAGACATAAAACACCAGGAGGAGACCCCCACCCTTCCAGACAGAGAACAAATGGGGGTGTGATGCCCCAGTAAGACACTGCCAGTGACTATTCAGCTGCAAGAAGCCAAATGCAGTGGAGGCCTCATGGGGGGGGGTGATGAGGGGACACAGGGATGATCTACAGCTCTATGAACGCCAGCATTCGTGCCCCCACAAGAAAAGGGGGCCTGTCATTATTTGATTCCAGTAAGTCTGGCCCTGTTTTCAAGTGTTACATTACTTTATATACAGCATAATGCTTCTGCTGGATGGTCACGGGCTGCCTGCCCACTGGCATCATAAATAAAACAGCCCCCCAACAAAGGAGGAACAGCGAGGGCAAAAGGGGCCACCCCCTCATTGCACAAAGACAGCCCAGAGAGTGGGCCGACCCCCGGAAAACGCCACCCGCATGCAGAGCGGATCGGTGACGCTGGCGTACCCGGGGCCATTTACTCCCTGGAACACTGACCGATGTCGGCCTGGTTACCATGGCGACAGCTGGGGGGTAAATGAGCCAATAAGACACGGAGCAAAGTTCTGCTGGTGCGCCAGCGGGAAGTACGCATGGCGGGTCACGCACACTCCGCAGCCTGATCCAGACGCGAAAGGCACCGCGCGTGTGGCATTTCTGAGCAGGAAGCCGCCCAGACTCCCAGGACTGGGGCAGGAAGAGCAGGAAAGAGGAATATAGGATAATGCCTGGGGAACCAGTCCTGGGAGACAGAGGCTAGCAAACAAACAGGAGCTGTGGATTAGAGCAGTTGTGATGGAAACTGTATGCAAACACAGCAGCACAAAGGCCCAGGGACACATACAGATACTTACTCACCAAAATAACCAGCTAGAGTAACCAGGAGGAGCCTGAACCACACAGCACATGGAAACTAGTTCTAGTATGAGCACGTTATTATACTGAGCTGGCCCCAAAACCAGCAGATTTACAAAGATGACACGTCAACGGCGGCGTGCTGAGTGGGATTTGGGCCAGACTCCTGGCCCGCTGAGGGGAGCGCGACTCCAGCCTTTTAACTGCCAGAACAACGGGGTCCCGCTATGGCGGTTGTTGAAACAATGATGCAGGGGCCAAAAGCCCCCACCAGCAGTGTGACGTGAGCTAGATGCCGGCTCACGCTGCATTCTGGAGCACACGCGCACACACACACACACACACACACGCGCGCGCACACGCACACACACACGCGCACACGCACGAGCGCACACGCACACGCGCGCACACGCACACACGATAGAATTATACACCCGCTCTAGATATGGTTATAAAAAGCAATAAGCATCTTTACCAGTGAGAAACAAGAGTGACCTGAGCTCCGACAAACACTGTTTAAGCCCTATATTTAAGACAATTACATAACGTTAAGAGAAAATATGATCATTTAAAATGAAATAAATAAACAAACATTCCTCAATCATGACCATTTTCGTCAGGCACAGCTACACGATGGCATCTCCGCGGTCAAACGGCAAACCGAAAACCGCCAAACTGCACCAGTGTATTTCCTCTCAGCGGATGGTGCATCCGCAGGAGAACGGCCTACGGCGTGAAGAATGAGGGAACGGCATTGGACAGCGCAGCAAGATGCAACCAAAAGGCACAAACAAGCCCCCCCCCCTCCCAAAACATGGTCTGATCCGGAGACAGGTACCAGACAGGCAACAAAACCACGACTGGTTTCCACTCTCGCTCAGAATAAGGTTAGCTGGCCTCGAGAACAAAGGGACACGCACCAGAAACACAGGCCAAGTTGAACGATACGCTTCGGAAGGTGAATGATACAGAGGCACAGTGGAGGGGGCGAGACCCAGATAGCTGCTCGCTGTGGCACAGGGGCGAGACCCAGATTAACCTCTCAGGAGGAAACGAGTCACCCCCTAGCAGCACCAAACCAGGACTCAGACTTGGCCTCACATATCACACTGTGAAGGTAAAGAGCCAAATGCGGGACTCAGACTGAGAGAAAGACGTTGGTATTGACAGATCATTCTGTGGAAGTGTGGGTAAGTAAGGGAGGGTTAATACATTCATTGAAAGAGAGAACATGGTATAGCTTAGAAAGAAAACACGCCAGTGAAGAGGGATTTACACATGCACATACGCATCTCTGCCCTACCTGTGGAGCGCTCGTTGACCTTAAGCACCCTCCTCACTTCCTCGACATTGAGAATAGGCCCTATCTATACGCCCTACCTATATCTGGGCCATTTCCACCTGCCTCATGCTCAGGCAGCGCGGAGCGGATGCAGTTACTGGGTACAGCTCTCTAAAGATGGTTACCCTGCACCCAACTTCCGACGTGAACGATCACTGTCAACTGCTAGCTGCACAACGCCATATCCTGCACAACAATTTCTCATTCATGCTGGATAAACACTGGCCCAAGCTGAGTAGATACCATGTTATCCAGGTTCATAGCCACCGTCAGCTGGCAATGAAAACCAAAGAGGAGAGTTCATGCAGTCCCATCTCGCTTTAAAGTGAAGGCGAGAACCAAGGTTTACTGAATAATTTAATATACACCGAAGTAGCCACTTAGGCTCTCATGGTAAAGTCTACATGGAGAATTAACTAAAACACATGCTTCCATAAATACCCATTTCAGTTCACAGAAAACAGCAACCCCATACTGTCAGTGGCTCAGTGGGCTGCACTGTCACCTCATACCTCCAAGCCGGGCAGTTCCATCCAGGCCCTGCTGCGCATATGGAGACTGCATGATCTCCCAGTTTCCTCCAGACTTTCAGGACATGCGGTTCAGTGATGTGCGAGTATGTGTGTGTGCGTGTGTGTGTGTGTGCTGTGATGATCGGGCATCTCATCCAGGAAGTTCCCCTGCCATCTGCCATGTGTCCTTTGCAACAGGCAGCTAGTGCCGCCGCCCCCCCCCACCACCAGTCTGTTCCTGTTAAATGAACCTCAGATTCACATTGGAAGCCCTCCAGGGTGTTGCTGTGGACCAGACTGCACCGTTTATCAGATTACAGCCCCCACTCCACTGGCCAACCAAGTGCTATATCCAGGGGGCATAGGGGCCAAAGGATTCATTTACAGCTGCAAAAACACACATCTGGTTCAAATCAGATAGGCACGGACCCCAAACACCCCAGGTCCTCTATCGTCATAGTACATCTAACAGCAGGATCAACAGTGATTATTTTTTAAAGATGAGGAGAGGTACTACTCTTGCACAACTATATTGCTTTCTGTAAAAGTAATGCATAAGCCTTGGTTGGTATGCATAAGCCTTGGTTTAATTGAGCTATTATTTGGGAGGAAACTCATTGTGAAGTCTTAAAGCACTTATATAAGTCGCTCTGGCTAAGAGCGTCTGCCAAATGCTGTAAATGTAAATGTAAAAGAAAAAAAAAAACTATTATTACCATTTGCGACAACTAGACTAAACACCAAAAAGGTAATAATACAGTCAATCCCAAATATCTGCAATATGTCATCAAGCACCTATAAAGTGGTGATGGTACTGGGATAATGGTGATATCTACTGAAAGACTTTTAATTTGAAGGATAAAAACAGATTTAGCAAGATCTTTTACTCGGGCTGTGGATCACAACAACACCACCCATCTCCATCCTCCATACCCTGTCATCAGTCTCTGCAGAGTGGCTGCGATGCTATTGATCATGGTCCCAAGTTGATGAAATGATTAACAATCTTTGAAATCAGATATTTTGCTTTATGAAATGAAGAACATTAATTAAATCAGCGATGAAACGCTCAAGATTTGTGCTCATCATCCAATAATACAAATCACAAAAGACAGAGTCCACACGGTTAAATCAACGCAGACACTGAGGAGCATGCATGAACACTACCCAGAACTTGTGACCTTTGACCTGGAAGAATTCCATGCATATAGTCAAGAGCCAAAGGGAGCTGCTGGAAAACATGGAAGGAGTTCATATTTCCTGCACAGCTGCACCACTATCACTCCCAAAAGTTCCAAACACAAAGAGCCCCACTTTAGCTGAATACTTTCATTAAACGCATAGCAGTTCAGCAGTTATAACTCTCCCGAAACCAAACCAAGGGCTCCCCTTCAAGCACTCCGCTGCTTTACATGCCAAATACTGCAAGTGCATTCCTGTCTCACCTAGAGGGAACCACTACAAGAATGAAAAGAGAAGGCCGAGCAGAGACCCAAAACCCAGGGGCGGTGAAACCAGAGAAAGATTGGCACTCGGTTATTGCGCAATTCCATACAAAAGTTAACCCCTTCTTGGGGTCAGTCCAGAGCTGACGCTGTTCACTGCACAGCTGCTGTCTACAGCTCTAAAACATCAGGAGCACCGAATGACTCCGAATGCCTGTCCACTCATAGAACAAGTGTACCACTGTATGAAAGCAACTGCACATTCAACTTATACTAGACCTACTGTTTCTCTGTGCCAACCTTTGTGCAAATGTCCACTTATACACAACCACAAAATCTAAATTCTAAAATCTAAGGTCATCTTCTTGTGACATATTCCTTTGGTAATAGACACAGTGTTGTGCCACAGACTATTCTGGGTGTCAGCAGACAGGAAGAGGTTAGGAGGGCCTACCTGGTAGTAGGTCTTGATGTGCCTGACGACAACATTGAGGTTCTGCACTCGCAGGTTGACATCGTTATTGACATGTTTGTTCACCCTCTGGTTTGTGGGGCTCGGATCACTAAAGCACAGAAAAAAAACACAAGAGTGGAATATTTATTTCTAGAGTTTTACAGGTTCGGGAATTCACTCTGGAGGAATGCATTACTTCTCAGAAAGACTTTGGACTTACCAAACACATGGCTCTTCCAGATGTCACACTATGACTAGATTCAGAAAATTTACAGAAAATAACAGAAACCTGGGAACCAGAAACCCCTCAGTCACAGGTAGATGGCTGAAAGGAAATTGCAAATTTCTTAAAGTGAGGTGAATGGCTGAGAATATGAAGGACTGGACTGGACTCTGCACAGGCAGCCAGTGGTTCATGCACAAGACCTGGTACAAAGAGATTGCGACTGAACCATCAGGGCTTGGAGCTAAAGAGGGGATAGGAAAGGGTGTCTGAAGATGACCTCTGAATAAAATATGATTTCTTTACTTCCAAAGTAGTAATGTGTCACTCATTCAAGTACCACAGGTCAAATCCAGGTTCCCAGCTTCAACATTCCATCCCAGCAGATGGTGGTAAACAGCACTGAACAACATCACATGACCTCAGACCCCCAGAATGGCCTTCTATGCGGCCAACGCCACCCATTCTAGCAGCACGGTGCAGTCCCAGGCCATCTCTCCCGGAATGCGGTAACATTTACTTAACACATCTTATTAATCACTCACGGCCATTAAGCAAGATGGGACCCGTCCGCGGCAGGTTCATTTACCCTTTTCTGTTACATAAAGCTCAGCCTGTATGTCCGACAAGATTCTGTATCAGTCACCTCAAGCTTACCACACCAGACCACTGCAGAAACATCCAAATCTTGCTAGAGTATTAAACTAAGCACCTTACACCTTCAATAATACTAATAATAATAAATAATAAAAACCATAGAAACCTGGAAAACACTCACTCCTATATACAACAAGGACCGCGACTTGCGATAAATCCCCCCTGTGAAGAGGGACATCACACTATCAGCAGAAACAACACGACACAGAAGCTGCTAGAATGTTACTTCTGTTCCTCACTCCACCTCAACACCGACCAATTGACACAACTGACAGCACATACCGATCAGATAGTGATTTTGGACCATGAGTATTGAACTGTATTACCTGAAGGATTAATATTACAAACATAAGAGTAACAATCAGTATCAGGGTGTTGGATGACTTTTACCGGTTCTTTATCCCCAGGCACTTCTAAAGACTTCACACCTGACTTATTGCCATATGCCTACAACTTGTGTGGTTTTGCTTCTAGCGACGAACAATGGAGGGATTTCACGTCACGATATGTGTTGCATTCGTACACAATACGACGATGCTTGAGCTGTTTTGCGCCCTCCAGACGTTCCACAAATCAATATTTACAGTCCCATGTTGGTCTGATATCAGCTGGTGGGAACTTACATGTGTGTCATGATCTTATGCAGGAAAACCCCATCCACCAGTTCCATGAACAAGGATAGGTTATCTTCAGAGTTGCTGGTTAGAGGTCCAAATGTTTTGACCTGAAGACAGAGCAGACAGAGGAGATGAGGTGAGATCAGACAGTTTAACATGGGGGGGGGGGGGGGGTGATTACATAAACAAAATAATGTGTCTTCAAGCCATACCCAAAACCCTCCTTCAAAAGTACCCTTGAAAGTCCTATAATTATCTTAAAAAAGAAACTATGACTTGTCATACAACTCATTATGGACGAGTTATTATGGTAAAGTTCAGGGTTTATCACAGAAAACACCCCTTAGAAACTTCAACCTTCTTACTCAAGTCATTACATGACTGAAAACCGTGCATTGCAAGACAAAAGAAAAAGAAATCATCAGTTCCACAAAGATATCAGGGCCAGCAAACGTGTGTGTGTGTATATATATATATAAAAATCACAAATATTCCCTTTTTTGGAATTACAGCTTTGATGGGGGGGTTTCAGATTTCTTGCTTGGGAAGGGGGTTAGACAATCAGCCTGGAGCTGCTCACAAAATGCCAACATTCCTCTGCGCCCAGGCACGGCCGGCCTAGCAACGCTTCAACAGTGCTGACGCACACGCAGAGTGTTCAACTACGGCGCCTCAATGGAGAGGCCGGGCCGCCTGCACCAACCCGAAAGGTAATCACTAAAGATCTAGGGTCGGCCTTATGCTTCATTAGTGGATTCAAGTGCCCAAAGTGCAGCTAGGCAAGTGGCTGGACCACAAGAGGACAAGCATGCGCCTGAGCATCTCAAAACCACCTCCGCACTTTATAATTTATGGTCTCATGTTGCCTTCCTGCCATTTTTCATTCTGTTTAGTTTTGCTTCCAGTGGGTTTTCCAATTCCTCTGACATCAGCGCAAATTGTTTCACTCAAAAAAAAAGGAAATATTTCACTAGCACAAAAAATTACAACGTCAGCTGCCTTTTCTATAGGTTTAGTCAGGATTTTCTAAAAATGATAGTGATCATATAGAGTGATAAATATAACTATAATACAGCACAAGTCAATGTCTTGTATTTTAGAAAGAAAGACCGTCATGGAAAAAAGGTCTATATGGAGAACAGCCATCTATTCCAGGTTTTATTAGGAGGGCGGCGCGGCAGAACTGCAGAATTTAAAACAACGGGCCAACCTTCGCTGGAAAGTCCAAAAAACACCCGCAGCTGTGGGCAAATATAATTCTGCAGCGTTATCAGACTGAAAGCGCACTTCCTGCCACATCGTATGCCTCTTATGCAGCAGCTCAGCCCGCAGGTATCGCCGCCGAGTTTACAGGGGGAGCAGGGCGATGCTCAGCCCAGCCATTGGGGGGGGGATACCTGTTTTCTTTCTTTTATACTTAATGACTCATGTTAGCGGTACTGCTGTGTGCCATGACAAAATGTTGATTTTGAGTGAATGCCACTCTGCACGTGGGCTTTCCATAGTCATCGTCCCATCCCCATGCTAATGAATGGCTCTTAAATCATCGGATTATTTCTTATTCCGAGTAGTGTCCATCCCGATAGAAACTCTTGCTATTTGTCAGCCCGATACACTGACATTAAAATTCACTGTCTGATATCGGTCGTAAATTGAAAGTGATTTTGGTTTTGTTTATTGTATACATCTAACTATTGTATAATAATAAAACAAAATTTAGGATAGAGTACATCTTCTGTTGATAAACTACATTATTTGACGCAGGGTATTCATTTTAAAGCGTTCTGTTGCTAGAATACAAATCGGATTACAAGTTAGGCAGACTTTGCCAAATCGGTACTTTCATTGTGCTGATTTAAAAGTGCCTCAGTTTTGAAGCTGCATAAATGATGCTAACAGAAACAACGTCGCGGGGAAGCTTCAAGTTAGACAAAAAATAAAACATTATACTAAATAAATAAAAACAGCAGAATAGTATGGTAACAGTATATCCACTGGTATCGATATCAAGCATTTCCCCACTGCAGGTGACATAACACAAATAACAAGCGCTTACTGTGCTGTGCTACAGTCCACTTACCCAGGCCACCAGAGGGGAATCCAAGAAGTTTGTCATCAGCTCCGAAACGGTAACATCCATTTTCACAGAATTAGCAGTCAACACAAAACAGTGGAACCTCCGCAGGGACGGGGTCCCGGCTGCACTTTAATAAAAGGAGCAGGCAACTAAGGCTGCATGGTCGCTCCGGGGCAGAACAATAGGCATCGTAGACCAGCTATTCTGTTCAAACGATGACAAAATCTGGTTAGTTTGTTAGTTTCTTCAAGATGTTACGCGAGATCGTCGGCCTTTTATTCCATATCAGTAAAGACTGACTGTCTTTTTTGAGAGGTTTCGAAGGAACCGCTTTCTGAGTAAACTTCAAAACGATAATGATCCTCTCCCCCAGTTTATCGCTTCAGTCACAAAAGCATCAAAGGTAAACCGCAGGTTAAAACGCTTCGCTGCAAAATACGTCCAGCGTTTTATTGCATGTACAGGGTAATAACGAGATTCAATTGCAAAGTAATTTGACTTAGTTTTATAAGAGGATTGCATGAATGTTTTATCCCACACACTTTAAAGTGTTAAAAAAATATTAAAAAGTACTTTTAAAAGTACTCTATACATTAAATAAATAACAAAAAAAATAGGTCAAACGTAACCGACAAAAACCCATCACCTCCGAAAGAGAAATACCTCGCGCTTCTTTTCACACAACCTCTAACCTGCATGCTACCGGACATCCACAGCAGCCAATCAGCGCAAAGGGCGGGGCTCTAGTTTAACCAGCGTGAGTTACCCCGTTTCTTTTCAATGACGTAATCAAGAACTAGTCATCATTAGGACACCCTCAGAAAGGGGTCCAAGGTAGGCTTGTAGAACAGTGAAAGCGCTCCAAAGCTCCCCCTGCTGTTTCTGAACTCTGCAAAGTTAATCGTGTGTTTTCCGGTGTCTATTTGCACGAGGAATCAAGGATCTACTATAGGGAGATAGATATGTAAACATTGACTGTTACCCACGCATCTCTTGGTTTTTCCCATTCACTAACGTAAATGTATCCCCAATTTGCTCAATAGTTCGCCCAATTGGTTGGCAAATAATTGGCATGAACGCTCAACGAAAATTAAACAAAAATGCAAGCATTACCTGTGCAAGTATTGTGCACCACGCTGCATGTCTACGTTAATGGTGATACCGTAATTTGTTTCATTTAAAGAAACCTTTGTCAGAGCTCTAGAAAGAAATTAAGCATTTTATAAGCATTTTCAGTTCATCAAACGTTATTATTCATAGTGAATTTATTAAATTCAGGACACATTACTACTGTACATGAGTATAACACGTCCGTCCAGATATATTGAAGTATTAGAAATATAAATATAGCCACTTAGAAAATTTTTGGTAAACATTCAAGTGAAATGTATTTCTTGACATTGGTAATTACACCAAACACATTATGTATGTTTCACCAGCTTGGTGCATTTTTTTCCAAAAAATGCATGATGTATTTCAGTAAAAAGGGCTTTTTTAATAATTAAAATTTTAAATAATTGATCAGCAGGTAATATCTGGCCTCTAAGTCCCATCAATATTGATTACTGGACACAATATCTGGGCTTTAAGAAGCCTGTGCATAACAGCGTATTAAAAACAGATTAAATGCTCCTCTTAGATAATATGGATAACAGTGCATATAATTTCAATAGTTGGCTGCTCTCTGGATACTTATGCAGGCCGCTGATCACCATATTTGTTTTCTGGTGAAACTATGTGTAAATGGAGACATAAAAAGTGACATAAACATACCCAAGGGTCATAGCTGGGGGGTGAGTGGGAGGCATGGGGGGGGGGGGGTTAGAAGGCCTTTGTATAACACAGAAGCTTCATTGCAGTGTTTAAACCCTCTGGAATTACTGCATGACAGTTTTACATTGCGGTTTTATTGTAACTGATATTTGACAATTTCAATATAAAACTTTTAATCACAAAATAGTATTGCTAACTGGATGCATTTCTGTTTTTGCCGAACCCACCGACTTCTATCATCATGACGTGACGAGAAAATAAAACGTGCTGACCATCAGCACAAAAGTGAAATTATATTACAAAAGTATTTTAATGGTCCCAAATATGCTCCGACATCCAAGTCTACTCTCATGGAGGAAAAAAATAAAAAGACAAAATGATCACAGATAAAATTTCACTACATTTTTAATCAAGAAGGGGGTGACATCTCAAAAATCTGCAGTTTCAAAGGGCAAAAGAGAAAAGAAGAAACCCAGCTGCACTCCCCCAGAGAACTTTAAAGACCCGTTCGAATGCGACATAAAACTGTCCTGAACATTTAAAGGCAGGTGTTTCGTTAAAAAAAGAAGAAACAGAGAAGAAACTGCTGGCATTTCAAAGGAAGAATGCCCACTGAGGGGAGGGAAGGGAAGGGAAGGCCGCCTCAGTCCGCAATGTCCACGTCTGGTCCAAGAAACAAATGAAACTTTTAAAAAAGAAAAACAGACAACGGAGTCTGATCTGACTGACGTCAAAGTCCGAGTGGTGATTGTGGCTTTGCAGACCCATTAAAGGCTGCAGCATTGTCCATCCCTGAGAGGAGGGCAGTGAGCATGCTCCATCTCACACACCTTTCGCACATCAGTCTGTGTGTGTATTTGCCCCCAGCATTTTTGTCCAAAAAACATCCCATTTTTGTTTCTTCAGGTTGGCACTTGAATAATAAAACTCTGTGTGTTTGAAAGATTTGTCTCTTCAAACGCTTCCTCTAAACATCCACTGGAACAAAAGAGGTTAGCTGTTAACTTAAGGATTTTCTTACTAATCTATGCCGTTTGAAGAGTGCACCAGTGGAACTTGGGGCCCGGTGGGGCGGGGGGGGTGGGGGGGGGGGG
>JAODUD010000039.1:10379727-10402049 GCA_026784285.1 Stomatorhinus walkeri | reverse complement strand
GAGGACCTATGAGCTCAGCTTTGACTTCTTGGAAAGGGGCTGGTTCCTTTCTATATCATCTTCCTCCTCCTCATCATCATCAGGGTAATCTACGAGCCCCACCAAACCCTAGAAGGCCAATAATACTGTCAAATATCCATTTATTCAGTCATGCTATTATGCATATATACTAGGGCGGTCCTTAAAGACAAAAATTTGCAAAAGCTAGTTCTCACCACCCCATAATTTGTTGTCTTGTATAAGAAAACCTATTAGGATTTTTTTTCCCAAGCATCTTTAGAGGTTGCTCAAGCAGCTAGAATGGCTAAAGCCTAGTCATTCAAATGTTTGTCTCTTGGGTGATTCATTTGATTGTTATTTTTTGGTACTTATTTTGTTTTCTCAATTGCTGCCAGCATTTTTGATTTTGGATTTTTAATTTAGCCTAAAAACATCCCATTTTTGTTTCATTGGGATGGTACTTGAATAATAAAATTCTGTGTGTGGGTAGGTGTGTGTGTGTGTGTTTTGATGAACATTTGGTTCATTTAAATTAAAAATAGGCCAGGAAAAATACTGATATAAAAAAAAAGTAGGTAGTATCCAGGCAAAAAGAATGATTTTCATTCTTCTTAACATTTGTCCCCTATTTTGTTTGGGTTTTTAGAGTAAACACGGTTTCACATGTGTTCAGATTTTTGCACACTGTTTCATTTGGTCAAATTTTATGATTCTTGATTTTTTTTGTTCTATTGACTAAGTGTTAAGTAACATGGTAGAAAGCACTCTTGATGCAAAACTAAAAGGAACATGTTTAGCGTATCTTTGCTAACAATCAAATGAATGACCCAAGAGATTAACGAGTATTACAGACAGATAGCCAACTTGAATGTTCAACCATAGTGTCAGTTTACCGATCACTGATTACAAACGCCACTCTTTTTGTTCTTACTTAAAGAAAAAATGTTTGTTTTTTTGAAAAAGTGAAATATGTATTCCTTGTTGCTGTAGCCATTTTGTTTTCAGCAAAGTTTGGCTGAAATTTGGTATATTTTTATCATTTACAGTTATAGACTTTGATCTTGTTGAGAAACCTCTAAACCCTGAAAATTTTTGCCAGGAATACTTTCTTACAACGCATCACAAAGTAAAAAGGTGAGTGAATGAAAAACTGCCATTTAAAAATATAACTCATAGCTAAGGACCACCCTAAAATACACACAAACATGCAATTTAAAAATCGGACTGTACATCACTATCCTATGATGATAAGGAACACGACACCTTGGCGGTGACAGCTGCCACGGGGTGTGAGCTCTTGGGTCCAGAACCAGGAGACCCCGCCGAACCTGGAGACCCAGGAGAGCCAGGAGAGCCAGGTGAGCCAGGTGAGCCAGGATGGTGGCTGTTAGAGGATGGAGTGGCGAGGCTGGGCTTGGTGGAGCTGGAGAAGGACAGCTTGAAGCTGGGACTCTGGCGTCCAGTCAGGCTTGACTTCCCCAGCACATCTTTCTCTTCAGACTCTTTCACTAAATCAAAAGAAAATACTCGTGAATGACAGAGGACACAAATACACCTCTGAACTCTCACATGTATCCTTTGTTGGCAAACATTTTTCACCTTGAAATTAACTTTTTGTTGGTGAGCCAACCTAGATAATAATAACACTGCATATGTGTGTGTGTGTTTGTGTGTGTGGACGAACATTTGGTTTATTTACATTAAAAATAGGCCAGGAAAAATACTGTTATTAAAAAAAAATAGGTAGCAGCCATGCAAAAAGAAATAATTAATTGTAAGCTGCTGCACACTAACTGCTGATATGTATGTGACTCTTTGATAATAATACTGATTCCATTTAAACCATTTTTGATGTACAGTGCACACATGCAGATGCTGCCTGACGACTAAATGACGGTTCACGGTCAGGTGCATGGACGGAAACACCTAGTATACATTTCAGTGCTGGAGGCCTGGGTATGCAGGTCTACAGTGAGTCAGTTCACCGCACCAAAAATGCTGCCACAATTTAACAGGAACTGCACTCTAAGCACCGGAGGAAGCCAGTCGCACTATGCTGGTGGGTTGTGAAGTGAACGCTGTGTTCCATCAGTGCCCCCCACTTTGTTTCAAGGTAACTACAGGTCTAACTCATGTGATGCACACACATTTCTTCCTCTCCATGAACTTGCTGAACGGGTCCATGAGATCCTCGTCAGCTTTGGTCTTGTCAGGAGGAGACATTATGGCCTCCCCATCCTCCAGGTCATCCTCATCCGTGTTGAACCACATCTCTTCCTCATCCTCCAGCGTGCGGGCGTCCCGCCGGTACCGGTGGTTCCGAAGTATGGACCGCATGCTGGTTACATGGATACAGAAATGGGGGAGTTGGAATCAATAGTATGTTAGTCAAGGTTAGAAAGGACTAGGGAAGTCTAAGTAACATCTGTCAGATAATTCTGAATCTGGAAAGTAAAGGATGATGGGCTAACAAATATTTTTCAGAAAAAAAGGTATTGGACACTAGAATTTGGTAATCAGTGTTAACACACCACCGCACACAATGCACAACAACGAAATGTGTCCTCTGCATTTAACCCATTTGTGACAATGTAACATAGCAGGGGGCAGCTAATCCAACAACTGTGGAGCAGTGCTTGGGGATGGTGCCTTGCTGGTCAGGGATTCGAACCTGCAATCTTTCAGTTACAAATACACTTCCATAACCATTAGGCCACCACTGCTTGGGCGGTATCATTTCTTCTAGACATTTCACCCCAGTAAAAGTTACATGATGGTATTTAAAAAGGAATGTCAATTATGTAAGCTACTATATACTCGGAATCAGAGATAGCCTAAACGGGCTCATCAGAATGGAAATGGAACGCTAGGGGGACAAGGACAACTCCTTGTTGACGAGATAAAAAGATCAGCCTTCGTTTACCAACACCACTTCGCTTCTTTGTTGTCACAGAGCACGCCACATAAGCACCCCCTAGGCAGCATGGGAAACGCAGTTAACTAATCTAACAGTAGCATGAATGTAAACACTTGAGCAAGATCACTGAGAAATATATTAAATATCAGTCCTTTATTCACATGCACAATGCATCGCCTCAATACAGCATCGCTGCGTCAGTTTAATATAAAAAGGAGTGTATGTATTTATGATGGTATTAAAAATAATACCTTCAGGATTTCTAAATACCGTAATACTGTCATTCCACCCAAGCCTACTGGACATCTGATGGGTAAAAAGCCAAATGCATTATACCACATTTCCTGAAATAGTGGCCGGGACTTTAACCTAAGCAGCAGAAGTAACAGGACTGTATTTGAGGCAGGCTAATATTAGAGGCAGGCCTTCATTTACCTAAGCCACCGAAATGACAGACCTTTGTTTGAGGCAGGCTTGTATTAGAGGCAGGCCTTCATTTACCTAAGCCGCAGAAGTAACAGGCCTGCTTGTATTAGACGCAAGTGTTAACTTCTAATTCCCTCTGTTACTACATTACAATGTTATCACAAATTCTATATATATGAATGAATCATGTCCCCATAGTGTCAGTTTGTATTCTGCTGTATAATGGTATATTACAGTATTGCAAGGCCATCGAAATTCTAAGAACTGGCTAACAGTACCAGTAATTCTAAACTTCTAAAAGTACGAGGTCACAACATAAAACATTTCAAGACTAACCCAAAATATTAAATGCAGCTTAAATTTTCACCTGAACTCTACATGTCTCCTTTTTCTGATTTTCTACAAAATGTTTGTATGACTGCTCTAGACCATCTGTAAATGTACAAACCTTTTCAGGGTATATTTTAAGCCATTTCTCTATAAATCCCAAAACGCTCGTATGAATGTTTCATGTCTATTTCGTTCGTACGATGCCTTTATAGATGAGCCCCAGGAGTCACCCCCCCCCCCTTGTTTTTTACCCCGATCGGTACTTGGGGCCCGGCCTTTCTTTGTTCATGATGACCACACCCCGGCTATTATCTGAGGCCCAGCGTAAAACTGAATCCCGGTTTTTATTTGAGGAAATACGGTACATAAACGCGACAAACAGATTTAATTTCTCAAATTTGAGTTGTGCTTTCAAATTGCAGATATATGCAGATCCAGATGAATACCCTTATACACAGCACCCACTTCCCCTCACCTGTCCAGCTTGGGGTTGTCCTGTCGTTCCTTCTGCTGCTCATATCTCAGCCTGAGTCCTTTAAATGTTTGAACATAGTTCACATCTTCAAGTGATTTCCAGTAGTGCTCTATGATGTGGGTCGTCAAGGACTTCACATCCTCCTGGGAGAACAAAAACAACATTTCCCCCACTTTCTCCATTTCCTCAAATGAAGTGGATCCATCAATCCACCTCTAAAGCAGCGGCACAGAGAGGAGCTTGGAGCTCATTCCAGGCAGCACACAACCTCAAAAATAGGGGCCATTTAGCAAAATAGCTACCTAACGTCTTAAAATACAGAAGGTAAAACCAAGGAGTGAGTTAAAAAATCTTTATAAGCACAATTTGAGAAAGGTCATGAAGCGTCATACCTGCATAGTGGCATTTGGACTGCTCAGATATTAAATGAGCAGCACATCATACCAGGGGTAGGCAATGCTGATCCTGGACCACTGGAGTCCAGCAGGTTTCTTAGCCTACCTGATGAGTGACTGGGTGAATCTCAACACCAAGAACGCAAAGACTGTATTTGTGGTCTGGGCAAGACCAGTCTTGCAAACCTGCCTTCTAAGAACAATCCCGTGATATGACCCAGCCTCAGCCTGTCTGTGGGTCCTTGAGCAAGGCCCTTAACCCCCAGCTCCCTGGGTGCCCCAACAGGCGGCTGCCCCTTGCGGACAGCTTGCTCTGCAAAGAGCAAGTTGAGGGAGGCATAAAAGGAATTTCCCCACGGGGACAATAAAGGATTGATTATTATTATTATTATTATTATTATTATTATTACTATATCTCAAGGACAGAGAATGCGCCAATTGTGAACTGAGACAGATGTGTGCTTGTGTACTGGCTGTACCACTATTGCTGTACGTCCAGCTGATTACTCCAGCCATAATTTTTATTATAATATATAATAGAAGACACATGATCAAAATATCCAGTCTACATGACTGACTATTCCTGGTATTGTGATTTTTTTCACAAATAAAGTTTACACTTAAAGTATTTGTATTTATTTCAACTCTGTACAAATGCTATACGCAGACAAAAAAGTGAATAACAGTGGGAAAATACTATCCAACAGAAATTTTGGAAATGTTGCTCTGATTAAGGTAACTGTGAATAAGGCAGTACAGTTATGGTTTGCACCTTCTTAACAGCACGCAATTAACCATGGGATTGTTCTCGTTCTGCAAAGATGCACCCATTGCATCCTTGATATTTGGGGCGGAGAAAAACCAACATCAGGGAAATTTTATCGTTCTCTTTTCTTGTGATCATAGTACTAGAACTGGTCTTTGGCAATGGAAGATGACGTAAAACAGGTACACAAGAACACGAGTACGGTCAAGTACGCATACTGTGATTCAGGCACTACCTGCCTGAGGTCAGGTGTGGTTCATCAGAGACCAGGTTGGATGAAAAACCTGCTAGATACCGGCACTCAAGGATCAGGGTTGTCTACTGCTGCTCTATACTGTAGCAACACAGGGAATTATCACAAATGCCTCATTCACACCTCCCCACACAGGGCACGGACAGAGAGAAAATGGGACACGTACCACCCGAATGAACTCAAACATCTCGATGACGGCGGAGTTCATGAGGTTGTAACGTGACCCGTTGTTCAGGAAGGCCTTCACCACCGGTTCAAACAGAAAGTTCCGCATGATGTAGCGATTGTAAAACTCGTCCTTCAGACCAACGATTTTCCTCATGAATCTGAGTGCACCTGTCAGAGTAAAGGAGAGAGTGCCGTTCCTGTAGTAAGGACCCGTCAACAATTGGTGTCAGCACTACTTAACTCAGACTCGTCACAAGCCCAGAAAGTTCTGAAAGTGAACAGCAGCAAAGACAACACAGTATGAATGGCTTCTTCAAGCAGCAGAGGTGACAGAAGGCCTGTGACACTCCAATGAACTAGAGCAGTGTTTTCCAAGCCGGTCCTCAGGGACTCCACCCCCCCCCCAGCCAGTCCATGTTTTTACTCCCTGTTGGGGTGTCCCCAAGAACTGCATGGGGAAACACTGAACTACAGGACACACAGAAGGGGCTTGCTGACTCACAGAGAGCAAGGAAGGCATGCTGGGAAGCCATGAGCACCAGCACCCTGCGCAGGATGTCCTTGTTGATGATGTAGTTCTTGATATGGTAGGTGTGGTGCTCCACGCAGAACGTCAGCAGCTCCAGAATCAGCGCCAGCAGCTGTGACGTCTGGAAGTCATCTGGACATGGAGCGACAGTCAGTTTGAACACACAGGCAGGAGACACACTGCTGCCTTGTGCCAAGTCCGCCGCCCCGTGATGAGCACAGACGTCAGATAAACTGCCTTCTAGTAGAATGTTCTCTCACTAATACTTAAATAAGTGTAGAAGTACCTGCTGTAGACTTTTAGTAAAGGGGACATATTTCAGCACCTGTCACCATTTTATTGTGTAACTGGGATGAAGGAAAACACTGAGATCACACACTGATTCATCATTACAGGGGGGTGCTAATCAACCACGTCTACTTTGTCTGAAGCACCACCCCACAATGCTTCATCTCAAGACCCAAAGAAGGAACGCGAGTAACACGATCAGACTCTAAACGAAGCAGAAACACAGCACAAGAGCGATGGTTTGGTGGGTATGGGAGGAGGGCTCACCTTTGCTGGGCTTCTCTTCTGTTGTGTTGGCCAGCAGTGGGGCGGAGAGCACATGCATGCAGTGCTTATAGAAGAAGTTCAGGAACTCTGTCTTCTCAGTTTTCTGCAGAGAAAAAGGTTAATTTACAAAGTTATCATTTCAGACATAAGGGTGGGTACCACATTAGAGTGCATATGTAAGAGTCTAAGGGAAACGTATACTCACATTGGCTGTGGCCAGCATGTTCTCTGGGTCCACTAGGGTGCGGAGCAGGCCCATCAGCTGCACGGCGCCACCTAGCTCAGGGTCCGTGTCACAGATCATATGCTCAATGATCAGGTTGATCAGAAGGATGTCCTGAGACCACACGGAAATGGACGCCGAGTTAATCATACATCAATCTGTCAATCTCCCAGATCAGGATGAAAGCTGCTGTTTGAATGGGAAGTTTCCTCCACTCACATCGTCATTCTGCTGAGACTCCTGCATCACAAACTCCCGTACCATGGAAGGGTTGTACTCCACCAGGTAGGAGAAGATATCCGTGGCAGCAATGCGCACCAGGCCGTCATCCATGCCCTACCAACCACCAACAACGTGAGGCACACCTTCTTACAATCATACACTCCATCACCAACAGCATCACTGCAGTGGTTTGGAGCAGAACAAATAGGTGCTGTGCTTATTATAAGGCTTTGCAGCAAAGTTTGTGGGACGTTACAAAAACATGGAGTCTAACAGACTCTTCCTGCATCTGACTTACCAATATGACCTCCAGAGCTGGGAGGATGCCCATGTTTGACAATGTTTTGAAGAAGGCATCTCTATTTTGAGGTTGTAACGTCTGAGAGAATGCACAAAATTCCTTAAGAAAGTTCACCTGTAGAAAAAGAAAACCCCACTATGTTAATCTTGATGGGCTGCAATGCGATGGACTATCTTCACAGAAAGATAAGCTCTACATTAACACCACAAATGCAACTGCACTGCTGCCACTTTCAAGGTGCAAATTCATACCAGTTCGTGTCTCTTGTCATCATCGGTTGCTTCGTCAGTTAGCTGTGCAAAGAGGTCTGTCAGGAACCTTTCATCGTCCTAATCGACATGGACGGGATGAGGAAGGAAAGAGGAGTTTAACTGAGGTTACTGAACCAGTTTACTGACAACTACACTCTGCCATGTGCAGTGTTACTTATGAGATTTTTAGAATGCAACTCGGTACTACACTGCAGGAACAGTATGTATATGCTACAGGTATAAAACAGCAGAGGGGTGTTCCACAAAGCAGGACTTTTCAGTTAGTTAGGTTAGACTAGACGTGATGATTGTCCAATAGGAATGCTCCTCACCTAAACTCTTATTGGACAATCATGACTTCTAGCTTAAGTTAACCCAACTAACTGAGAAATCCTGCTTTGCAGAACACCGTCAAGTCTCTTCCAATAATGAAAATAAACATATTAAATACATGCAAAGACATCCAAGCCTACCGTGCAATTTTTATTCAGTCCCCTTTGTGGATAATCAAATATTTGTTCAGGAAGGAATGTAATCTGAAAGCTATACAGCCTTAAATGGCTAAAACGTTGTATACTTCAGATGGTGTAATATTGTACAGCAGTAGTTTACGCAATGCACAGCGCCACACATCCACTCTTGCCAACCATTTACGGAAAGCTAGGACATGGTGATTCAATTCTCACTAGCAGGAAAGAGCCATTGGTGATGGGCAATCTTGGGGGAAAACAATGGGGGAAACTCAATATGATTGTGATGATTTTCATCAGTTCTAAAACAAATGATATGGCTTTTTAATCAAATACCTAATACGCTAAGAACCCTTCCTGCTAATACGTGTTATGTCATATTTGGGCCACTAGCAAAAGGCACATCATTAAAAAAATGACACATACCGGGTGCTACAAACTATATAAAACAAACATTATATGAATCAAAATATATAACATATATAAACATAAATTCACCAGTAATGCAAATAATTAATAATATACATTTAAAAAATCATCATATCTTAGGATTGCATAACTATTTAGTAAGGTCAAATTTAAAAATGTATATTTCCAAAACACAACACAGAAAATAATTAAATAGGAGGTATGGGCTTTATAAAAACATACCACTACAAAAGAAAGGGAACAAACCCATGACAGGT
Organism: Stomatorhinus walkeri; assembly: GCA_026784285.1. Classification (NCBI taxonomy): domain Eukaryota; kingdom Metazoa; phylum Chordata; class Actinopteri; order Osteoglossiformes; family Mormyridae; genus Stomatorhinus; species Stomatorhinus walkeri. The sequence goes on along the minus strand of JAODUD010000039.1, from coordinate 10,393,082 downwards.
CACACAATGTTGGCACATCACAGGACACCAGCACACAACCTGGCTGTGCGTGTAAGGGGTGGGTTAGTAATTCTCTTTCTTAGTCATGATGAGTCACCTGAAATCTGACTTCTTCCAATGTCCACTTTTCATTTCAAAGTGTTTTGTTTTCGCCTAAGACAAACATTTGTAGAACTGAACATCCCACCCCCCATTTTCTCCTGGTATTGGGAGAATTCTATATGAGAACTGAAGACTGCTCTATGACACTACTGAGTTCAGAAACATTAAGGTTTTTTCCATTCCCTTAGGTATTTTCCCAGAAATGTTTTAATAGTTTCACCACTTTTTACACTGAAAAAACACCGACATAAATACAGAAAAATATTGGAGAGAACCAGATGGATTAAGCATGTTCAACAGAACAGATAAAGAGAAAAACTAATTAATACAACAGAATTACAGCTTTCAAAAAAAGCAAAGACTGGACTTTAAGAGAGGACAGACACTGAACTCCATGGTGAGTACAGACATACATCTTAAAAGAGAGACAGATCCATCAAAAGGTGAGAAAGGACCACTTACCTGCAGCATTCCAACAATTTCCACTTTATTAAAAAAAATAAAGGAGTGAAGAGTGGAGAGCATGTTTTCCTCAAAGACAGATGGGGTGGGCAGGACCATGTCCTGAATGTACTGTACTCTGTACGTCTGGTGAATTTTCTGCTTGAGTTCAGGGTCTGAAATGGGGATGACCTCCTTGAACTTGGCAGTCTTAGTCAAAAATTCCCTGTGTCTCCGGGGCTGGGGCAGGGAGGGGTCAAACTCCAGGCAGCCAATCACATCCATGATACATTCATCAGAGAACATGACCTCAAAAAGGGCAGTCCGGTTGAGGAGAAAAATTCCCTTAATGATCTCAAACAGTTGGTGCAGCCCCTCGTGGTTCTCCAGGTCTTCACAGACATGGAAGAGCTCCAGGAGCTTCTTGATGTAGCCTTCATTCTCTACAGCTAGAGCCAGCTTCTCACGGCGCAGCGGTGAGGGCAGTGACGAGGCCACCAGCTCTGCTACCTCCTCCAGCCGGTTCAGCTCGCAGGGGGGCAGCTCGAAGCCAGGGGATGACATGTCATCAAAACGCTCCTCCTCAGACTCCTCCACCAAGTCCTGTGTGATGTCCACAGACGGGTCCTTCCCCTGGACCTGATCTCACACAATATAAATGTCCAAGGTAAGTCCAGTTTGTTAGGACTCAGTTCTGGGTTAAATTGCTCATATGGGCCTAAAACTAAGATTTATTCATACCTGGGAGTAATCACATGCTGCAAACTGCAGATGAAAATGATTGTATTTGCCACACATAACTTGACTTAAAATGCCTTACCTGGCATATTTTCTCCCAGATTTCATCACACCCTACTTTCTCCTGAAAGCTAAGCGCCAGGTCATAGTTATCAGCTTCAGACCACACTATTAATGTGTCCTGTGAACAGCAAAAGACACAACGTCAACCCATGTTCAAAAAACAGAACTTGAGCATACAACCATAGTTGAAATCTCTCCCCAAAACTAGTTAGTTCAATCTTTAAAAAAAAAAAATAGGTACATTCAACGTTAGGAAGTTAATCTACTTATTTTATTTTTGCCAGTTTCAGAGAATGAGAATGGAAACACCTTCTCTAAACAAAGAGTGCTATATTACTGACCTGTTGTTTCTGGTAAGCAGTGTTTGGGTTTATTTTTGATTCCAGCAAAAGAGAACCTTCAAAGAAAAGTCAAACATGATTTTATTGATCAACTCATTAGATGTAAACTATACAATGTATATATTCAGGGTGTCTATTGTTTAGTGCTCTGTGTGCACCATGACCCCGAACTAGACAGTTATGATTTGAAAAGCCCTTGAAAAAAGTAAGTCTCATATGAATGACTGGAGGAAAACATGGAATTCTATTCTACAGGAAACGTCATTTAAAAAAATGTTTCACAAAACCACCACTGGTGCAAGCGCATGACTTGGGTGGAGCGGAGAAGTGAAAAATAAATGAACTGCCGTGAAACACACGGTGCAGGACACGTGACCCAACAAGAACAACACTGACACGCGCCACACGTAAACAGCACGAGGCACGCTTGTTTGTTTACTCCCTGCTTAACAAACCACGCAGCCCTCCTGTCACATTCACAACCAAGATCATTTTCTCCCCAACGGCCGTTTGATTCCTTACCGTCGCTTTCGGCTCGTACCAGCAAAGATATGCCTTTAAACCTCTCGACGTAGCTGGACGAGACGTGCCCGGTGCCCCGATCGTCCCACTGCCTGTCTTCATTGAGGGTGTAAACCTTCACTCGCCGGCGTGTGTCCGTCATCCTGCACACTGTCCTGATTGTTTTTTAGAGCGAAAAGGTCTTCGCTTTCCGACCCTTCCTCTCAGACTAACCACGCCGCAGTACCTTATAATACTTTGCTGTTTTTTTCGACGAAAATCAAGTGATTTCAGCTCACGAGACTTCTGGAGACCAGTGTCGAAATTTTTTACAAAATCCTCAAGGTAGGAAAATGGATCTGCAGACAGCCCTCCTTATCACCAGCCAGCTAGCACTTCGGCTAGCTAGCCGATCGCGTTCCTCATTTCTTCGAAACCAGTAAGCGTCCGAACGCAGCCAAGGCCGTGTGACAGCGACATTACCTTCATTCACACACTCATCCGATTTGCCGTTCAAAGTGAAGCTCGGCTGTATTTCTGTTTAGTTTGTCACCCTAATATTTTATGTTGCATGAGTGTTCCGCCATGTTCTGTCTTCGGGCCGCGTCCGCTAGCCTCTTTTCACTCTTTGGCCAGCGTTTCAAAATAAAGCAAGCCAAAAGCGCGTAATCATTCATCTCCCTTACGCGGAACATGTCACACACCGCCAGTTGTTCACGTTAATCCCCAGCGTCTTCGTTTGATTAATGTGCTCCTGCCAGTTAGTATTCAACCATTTTGGTTCCCCTCAGCATAGCAGTACGGGGATTCCAGCTCTGTCAGCGCAAGGGCAGCCTGACGCCCTTAAAGAAGCAGGGCAGTCATTTCTAGCTCAGGGTATAATCATACTGAGAAATTATGTATGTAATAAGGGCTCGATGTACTAAGTCACGGCACATATCATATCATAATACCTTAACAATATAGACAGCGCGATGCGCTAACAATTACGTGCTGTTCCATTTTTTTGATTATTTGTATAAGTTTAATGTCTTATGTTTGTGTGTCTATGTACGTGACAGCTTTTATCAGTGTACAGTGTTGCAGCGTATGCTATCTCTCATCGCAGTATCTCAGTGATCAACGCTGATTTGGTTCAGGATTTAATACATAAGTAAATGATTGCTGTGTGGGTTATGTCCAGACCGTCATTGGTTCGAATCCTGTGGCCAACAGAATAATGGTTTCACTGCTGAGCCCTTAACCCCAAAAACTGCTCCAGATAAACACCTGACTGCACTGTGCTTTGCTCCAACCTATATGTGTCTAATAGGAGTATAAGATGTGTAAATACTGAATTCTGTTGCACTTGACTTCATAAAGATATTCTATTCTAATTGAAGAGAAATAGGATTAGTTATAATTTTACTCAAAATATTTCATCCCACCAATCTTTGATTTATTTATACATACAAATGTAGAAATTACGCTGTACGTAGATGGCTTTTGGCTATTATCTGTAATACAATCATAGTATAGAAAGATGAGGATTTATGCAAAACAAGAGGGGCTGTTCTGCTTAGAATGGGTCACATCCAAATTTTTAATTAGTTTTTCTAATTGTGACTGCTATTTCACACACAAAGCCTCCACAATAGGCTCTAGACCCCCCCACAACCCTTAATAAGATAATAAAATAGATAAAATAAAATGGATGGATAATTGTGGCTGATCAAACAATTAGCGTTCTATCCATCCAACCATTTCCTGGAACCACTTGTACTATTCAGGGTCACAAGGGGTCCATAGCCTACCTGGAAGCTACAGGCACAAGCCAAGAAACACAATTAACTTAGTAACATAGTGGTAGTAGAAGACTAAAGTCTGAATCTCTTTTTTCACATTCATTAGAAATAAATTTATTTGATCTGTTCTGAACAAGATATCATAATTCACTAATTCTTAGAGATGCTCACCTCTTTAAAGCTATGGTGTAATAGAATTGTGATGATTAATTCTATATGCTGGTTATTTACCTTGGAATGCAACATGTGTGAAGAATTTCTTCAAACAATGCATATCCAGAAATATAATCGAAGAAAGAATGGCCATTTGTTTTTCAGAAAAGCCTTTGCCTATTAGTTGCTATGGCGGCAGCAGGTAAGTAGTGTAAACAGAACTAACAGCACTGCATTTAGTTTGGAAGCATGGAAAACAGAACCCACCATTTTGGAAAGGGCATTTTGTGAAAGCAACAATGATGCAACAAACAGAGCTGCAAGTATCAATTAAGTGCCAAAGATGTTTTTAAGTTACAGAACAGAATAGTGATACTTTATTAATCCCCGTGGGGTAGTTCCCTTTTCACCTCTCCCCTCTTGCTCTCCATGAGACACAAACAGGTCAGAGCAAGCTTGGGGGTGCAGCACCCTTGGAGCTGGGGGTTATGGGCCTTGCACAGGGGCCAAACGGTGCCATCAGGCTGCTGAACCCATGATTCAAACTGGCAACCTTCTGATCACTGAACTACATGCTTCCATTAATGAGTTTTCCATTCGGTCATTATATCAACCTGAAAGGTTACTCATGAAAACATTTCTCTTCTAAATTACCCATTTGGGATTTGTTTTCATTATCGCAACCAAGCTATATGCTGCCTTATGCCTTAGCCCAGCTAACAGTTATTTATAAGCTTTTGTTTAAGTACAGTTCTACAAATTCAGCAAAATTCATCAGTTTGTAATATATAAAATATCAATAAGTATTATGTAATCGCCTTCCCTAATACTGCTGAATCTGCATATTTAAATCCCACCAAGACATAAAATAAAAAAACAGGTGTGTTGAAAACTAGGAGTCAAACAATATGCTCCACATCTGCACATGGTCTACAACACAAAAAAAATGTAATATTTGAGTTTCTTTTGAAATATTATATAAATCTGTTTACATATTGTCCTACTTAAGTAAAATTCAAAATTTGCTTTTCAAAACTCATTGGCTTCTGAGAATATAAGTAGGTGGTTAAATTAGTATCAACACTTAATATCAATTATTCAAAACTTCCAGAGCTTTATTGATTCCACATGTGCTAACCCAGAACACAATTCTGCAACCACAAAATTGAACAGAAGAGGTATGGTGTGAAAGTGACCCTAACTGGGTTCTAGGTGTACAAACACCATGACTCCCAGCTTCCCTCTGCAGGCTGAATGGCGGAAGAACACTTCTAAGATGACTAAGAACTTTGGGTTTTGTCGTTGCAAGAAAAGGCCACTGCTTATGAGTCCATGTCTGTCCACATGTCTGTGTGTTAGATTTATTATAAACATCCTCTAGATCACTATTTCTCATTCTTCCTGAATTTATTAAACCTCAAGACAGGTCATTTGTATTAAAAGGTATGTCTCCTCCAGATGAATTAAATTCCAGTCTTTTGCTTCCTCTTAGGGCATTTTAATCCACGTGTGTATTGTATGTACAAACATGTCTGTGTTAGTGGCTGGGAACCTGCTTGCTCAGAGCTGCAGTCAAATCCTGCTGGTATGTGAAATACTTTTCTTCATTCTGCCTCTCTGCGTGTGTGATTTCTTAACATGTTGCGTTTGTCAGCCTGTGTTATTGTGGCCAGATCTGTCTGCGTCTCTCCCTCAATTAATCCTCTCTTTGGTCCGTTTTCGCTAGTCTTCGGTCTTGGCCTCCATCTCCTCCGCGTCATCGTCGCCATCGACCTCAGCATTTTCACGTTCGAGGCGCTCAAGCTGCCTCGCCAGCTCCGTCTCGTCTGTATCCGTGACGACCTTCGGCTGCGGGGAGAGGCCATGGAAACGCTTACGCCAGCCTGGAGGACGGTTTGCTTGTAGCTAACCCTTCACCCATCAACCACTCCTTCTCCCTGCCTTTGCACCCACCTCCATCTGGATGTTGAAGACTCCCCTCTTCTCTTCAATCCTCTCCTTGATGGCAGCCATGGCCTGATGCAGCACGGACAGGCCCTCGGTGCGCTCAAGTGTGGTTGTTGTCATCACATAGCGTGGCGGAGCGATCAAGTTGATCTGTGGGCAAATACGAAAGGCTGGTTAAACCACCGGGATATGTTATGGTGCACAGAGGAACCTCTTTGACAGAGAGGGTGAAGCTCGCTGCTTCAACTCACCTTGATGGGCATGGCCTCTGTGGAGCAGTTCAACCCGGCCCTCAAAGCATCTTTTACAGCATCAATACCCTCATAGCCATAGCAAGCCACCTCAATGTCTGCCGGGAAGAAAGGAAATGGATAAACAACTGACCAATGTTTTAACTGTTCAACTAACACACTGATCTTCTTTAGACACCTAGGATGACAGATGAGCTCTATCATCACTGCATGCAGTCACGTGTGAATGTAATGACTATATCACAGTATGAAACACATTAAAGAGATTTCTAAGAATGCTGTCAGTTTTTCTGAAACAGTATTTTGCAGACCTCTGTGTAGTACTGAAAAGGAGGTGATAATGGAAGGTTAGGAGGCTGTGGTTACATTGTGTCCTACCTGCTCTGATTTTGACAGCCTGTGGTGTGAGCCTTCTGTTGATGTTGTCAATGAGGACTGTTCTCTCCTCCTCCGTTAAGTCGAGTCCATCTAGGATGGATGGGTCACTGAATGGAAGCACACACTGATGTCAAGACATAATAGATACTTTAAGTATAAAGATCAATCACAGAGGGTTAAAATAAATTGATGGCTTTTATATTAACTTATATGCCGGTTTAAAATCCATTAGACATGTCTCTTTAAACCAGGTGCAATTCTCCCATATTATTTCATATGCATTCAGATTAGATTACCATTTCAAAAAAACCATAGAGACAGCATCAGTTAGGTTAGTAACTTCCCATTGTGCATTAGTAAATAGGGATAAGTTTCCCAGCTCAGGAATCTACTCACGACACTGCCTGCTTGAAAACATCGTAGGCCCCATATCCAGGGCGCTTGTGCTTCTCATCAAAGACCCAGGCGGTGCGCTGGAATAGGCTCTCGAGCTGCTCATCCTTGCTGTACTCCAGAACCTCTGCCACGTGCCTCAGGATGCTGTAAACCTGCAACATCACACCCACATCGTCCCAAGAGCCCCACGTCAAAAGCAAATGGAACATTACATTTCTTTTTTATCATACAAAATTTTAAACAATTCATAGATGGAGACAGCCCAAATCTGCCATACTGCTCTGCGCACTTCAGAATCGACTTTAAAGGAAGAACCAGTGCTTACGGTTTTTGATTTGGTGAATTTATCTTCACACTTAATGGCTTCTTCGGGTGAAACTCTTCTCTTTGATAAATCAATGTAACCTGTGGGGTACACACAATGACAGGTGAGTTAGTCAGCAGTACCGACAAGAACATGTTACATGTTACAAGAAGCGGAAATGTCAAACAGACGACGCAGCAACATGCCCTCACCCTTCTCCTTATCAACTCGGATGACAACCACACACTCATTGCGGCCAATCCTGATGAGCTTGTTGATGGAGCGAATGCGTCGACGCGACAGCTCGCTAAGGAGGATCATTCCCTCGATGTTGTTATACTCCAGCAGGCTGACATAGGCACCCATCTCAGCAATAGAACGCACATTCACCATCACCACATCCTCCACTTCCGGAAACCGGTGTTGGTAAAATCTACAGCTGAGGCCCGGCATCACTACACGTATGGACATGGGTTTACCACCACAGACACAGAGAAACAATGAGTCGGTTACCAGGTAGGGTACTCACATGGAGCACAGATATACAGAAAAAGTACAAGTTGGGAAAAACAAAACACAATGAGTATTACTGGTTCAAAACAAATTAGATTAACGTACTATTTCAGCATATTAATTCAGCTTAACACTACACGAACACTACACTACAGAAAACGAATCTTGTGTGAAATCACACATGCAGTATCATTCTTAACACCGATTTTAATCTTAATATTTTTGTTTGCCAAAAATACGTGTTAAGATAAGTAATAGAAGGTAATCAATAAAGTAATAAATGTGATGAAAGGAAACGATTACGTTTACGTACAAGGAAATGAACATATGTTAATTAAATCATACTAAACAGTTAAACAACGGAATAAGTCAGTAACTGAACAATACATGTCAGTATGTTAGACTACTATTATTTAAAAAATATATTTCACGCTGACAGTCAATTAGTAATCTGTTTTGGAGTGTGTCAAAATTTCAACAGACGCACTATTCAGGCAAGTTACAATATTCCTTCTTGGGCCAACCGATATCCATATATGACTTATGATAAACATCTTCACTATCCCGGGTTAAAGAAAATGTACGGCGCCTATTTCACTGCCATAAGTAAGCCATGGGAAAAGTATAATTAAGTAGATTAATCAAAAACGGTACATTGATTATTTTTTAAATAATTATACGACAGTCAAAAAAGACGTCAGGTGATGCTAAGAGCTCATCGTGCACTAAAAAGGACAAAAAAAAGATCCATTATTGGTTATATGGGTAGCTATGGGCTCCCATGCTGCAGTCAATACCTAGCTAACATGCAAGGTAGCCAGCTAGCTAACGGTTAACTTTTCGCCCTGCATATCATACACCTACTTGCATTTCAGAACAAAATAACTCACCTATATTAGTGAATCAAACTTTGAATGGCGACAAATTACACTTTAGTATATGAATAAAGAACGTTTCTTGTAGGTTTAGTACGCAAGGAAAAGCCTGCTATCCAATGCTTTCTGGTGCATCAGTGCACAAGAACGTATGATAATTAACCCGGAAGTGATGTCAGGACATCCGTGACAAAACAGCAAAAGAAGAAGAGACAGAAGAAGTTAAATACCTCCACCAGAAATGTGTTAGCGCCGGCTAGCGGAAAAACTGAAACTTAATATCCACACGGCTTATGTAGCCTTTAAGTATGTTGCTAGTTGAATGGTGTGTGAGAATGCCCTCCATCAGCTTGGCTCCCCATCCTGGGTTGTTCTCTGCCTTGCGCACGTAGCCTCCGAGATGGACTCCGGATTCCCTGAGACCCTGAATAGGATAAACAATTACAGAAAATTGTCGGATGGATTTACAGATGGATTGATGTTATTGGTTTTCTGCAACTGGATTTTTAGATTCAAATCATATAAATAATTTTTTACTGCTGAACCCAGTCACTACCAGTAAATAATTGTACACAGTTATAAATAAAATATAACACTTCATTGATCCCTCATGAGGAAATTCTCTTGTTGCTCACCCCTCTTTCCTCTCCATTACACACAGACACATACACAGGTGAGAGCAAGCTTGATAGTAAAGGGCAGCCATCTACATCAACACCAGCAACCATCTAATCACAGGCACAGAGGCTTACACACACGATGCTTTGGGATCTCTGCTGATATGATTCTGACTGTTATATCTTAGCACTTCTGTTGTGCTTTGACATAACTTGTTTCAAAGACATGACTCACCATGAGAAAGGAAACTATAGTCATCTTCTATCTTACCACCGCGTTCTGCGCAGATGCAAAACAGATAATCTGCCTTTTTCATTTTAACAGATGAAAAACTCTGCACTATGTGCACTGTCTTTGTACCTTAATTGCTTGGCGTCTGTGCACTATGTTCTTGCGGCTGTATGCATCATAATGTGCGTCTGGAATCATTAATGTGAGCCGACAAGTGACCGCCAGAACACCGGCCTGTTAAGTACAAATTTTACGGATATTTATAGTACTATAATACTTAGCTGAGAAAAAAAGAACATGTTCAGCAGCACTGACTTAATAAACTGCGCTGATGTGACGACTAGTACCCAGTCTCGCCGTAACCAATCGGAGCAGAAGCGCTACAGTCCAGTCACGTGACCCTGCGTCAGCTGACCGTCTCGGCTTCGCTTTGACAGCGGGGTGTCTTTCGTACGACAAGAACGGTCTATCCTTCCCAGTGAAACATATCATTATACGGTGGACGCGTCACGGAGAACTAGAAAGAGTGAAAATATAAGAGACGAATCGCTAAAACTACAAGAAGTAAGATGTCAGGAAAAGACAGGATCGACGTATTTCCGTCTCGAATGTAAGTAGTAAGGGTACATGCTAAAATGCTAACTAGTCACTCGATTAGTATTTCGCTGTGAGATACTTTTCTGACCAGTGATGTCACTGTAATATTTAAGCTGCATTGTATTACTATGGGCGTGACAATTTATTTGGGCGAAAAAGAAAAATACGACCGTATAGGTGATTGTAGGTTTTAAGATGCCCACATTAGATCAGCAGCAACATGTCTAATGAGTCACTACCTACTGCAATTTCACAGGAGGATGCTGAGATAGGTGGGATTTATCTGTTAACGTGTCCTATTCTTAAGGCATTTGCATAAAGTGCAGGAAAAATCTGCACAAGGTAAATCAGAATGGTTGTGACACCCGAAGCCATTAGTTAGAGTGTGTACAGTTGACATTAGTTACCGATGTACCGACTGCTTTTTAATTGAGAGTCGTCAGTCCAAAGCAACAAGTATACCGCGGATACTTAGCTGATTACTTATCCTTAATGGTTCAGTTCTGAATCAGCTTCCAAATTACGATTTAAGTTTCTCTGCACAGAAAATTAAAAATAAATAACATTTTAACAGATGTATTTCATAAATTAGTTAAGTACGTGAGTATATATACATAACAATACCACTTACGGTTACTTGAAATCAATTATTGTACGTTTTGTATGTTACATTTGGTTAATCCGATAGATACATTTAGATTTAAACACCGACAGCGAGTAGTTTCCATTACTCCCAATTGTAGCTGCAAGTTACTCATACCTTGGAAATTGTAATACTGGGCTGAATACAATTCCAGCAAAAGTATGCTGGGTGAAGTGTAGCTACAGCACAAAGTAGTGTTATTAAACATGACCAGACCAATAAACATGCTCAGATAAACTGCACATTCAACTGTATTAAGCCATGAGTAACAGAGTAAAAAATGCTATTTTATCACGTGGGGAACAGTTTTACATTAGTCAGAATATTCCAGCTGGCCACAGATGCTTCTTACAAGACATCATTGATAATTCATTAATGTTAGGTCCATGTTTGTGTTTGTTTTAGTTGTCATTTAGCCAAGCCAACATAAGTCCTTTGGGAAAGGGATGTGAACATACTCACATGTAGATTTAACATGATTTTAAACAGAAGTAACCACTAAATTCCACCAGGATCCTGTGACATATCTGTCATCATGCACACCTGACCATCTCCTCATAGAAATCAGGATCAGCGAGAGACGTGCTGCCCCCATATAGCAGCGTTTGCATACTGGGACAAATCTCGGGTCTGCATTACCATGGATGACCGTCGTGTGCATGTGCGTATGGCAGTGCAGAAGGGAGAGGACCAGTCCTGCCAATGTTGTGGAGAGACACACTGGCATTAGTCCTCCTGGCATCAGGGTGTGTGGAGCCGTAGGGTATGACGTCAGGTCATCTCTGGTAGTGATTCGGGGACTCTGCCAGCACAGCGCTATGTCAGTGACATCCTGTGTCCACATGTCTTACCCCTCCTGAGACAGCACCCTGGTACAGTCTTTCAACAAGACAACGCCAAGACAAAATGCTAAAATATGATAGAAAATCGAATCTTTCCTTCAATCGCAGCTGTTTTATGAATGTTTCCCTTTCTTCTCAATAAGTTAGATCGCACATTCTGTCCTTATACTTACTTGTAAAACCTACTTCAATAATTGCCCAGCCTAATTTTTCCGTTGAGGACCCAAAACCCTATTAAAGTCAGGTTCTGTCCTCCCATTCCCGCATCATGTGGACCTATTCCTCTTCCATACAGAAGAAAAATATTACTTGAGGTGCCCAAACAGAGTAGATTAATTGAGGGGATGCAGAAACATATCCGCTGTAGTAGATTCATGGCCCAAAGGCAGACGTCTGTAAGTGGTGTAATAGCTGCAGGGGTCCATTCCATTCATGGTGGTGCAGTTTTAAAGAATAATGATTGTGGATTATGCATATCTGAAATATAATTATAATACCTTAAAGTCACTGACCAATATTACAGATCAATGTATGTCTTTATAATGTCATACAACAAGTGAGGTTTATATTTTTTGTTCTGTTTGTCTTACCTGTAGGCCATGGGAGTCGCTAGACCCCTTTCACTGGGGAAATAACTAAAACATTATTGAATGACTTCTGTAGATGGATATAAGGAAATTCTTCGGACGAAGCAGAGGCAGGGAAACAGTAAGGATAGAGGAGGGTGAGGGAGGTAAGATCTGGCTGCAGTTGGTGATAAGATAGTTAGCTCACTAACATAACATTACTTCCATGTGTGTTAAACGTAAATGCCTGAATTATATACATTTGCGGAGGGTATAGTCAGATTAAGTTTGTTTTTTTTCATCTTGCTGCATAAAGTCATGTTCCCAACCTTGACACAGGTCATTCAGATCTCCCTGACAATCCCCGTTGATAGTTGTAGTTGTGGACAGTCATTTGGTGTGCTGAGAATTCTCCACAATTGGCTGAGGTGCACAATGGGACAAGACAGGCTTCGCTATTTCGCTACGCTAGTCTCGTGAGATGGTTGAGTGGTGCTGTCCCTCACTTATGGCCTTACGTATCATTACCCAGGTCCTGAACTGGGAGCTCCAACTGGAGGCCAATAGAGTAATTCCAGGAGGAGGAGAAACCAGAGTGTTTGTTGGAGTCAAATGCAAGCTTTTGTTTAGTAGAACAGGCCAGAAGCTCATCATGTAGGGCTTTGACGAATAATGTAAAGCCTAAGTCTTTATCACATTTCAGTGGTGGAAATAGAGATTGCTTCTGTGTAGCAGAGATCCTTATCATTGTAGGACAGGGCAGAGGTTCAGGATAGAGAGCTGCAAGGGCATGACATGTATCCTTATCCCGTCTGTTCCTGCGAACATCTAAACCGTCCTGGCTTTTCCCATTCCCACAGATTACCTGAAATATCTGCAGCATTCCCACAGATTACCTGAGATATCTGCAGCATTCCCACAGATTACCTGAGATATCTGCAGCATTCCCACAGATTACCTGAGATATCTGCAGCATTCCCACAGATTACCTGAGATACAGTGGGGCAAAAAAGTATTTAGTCAGCCACCGATTGTGCAAGTTCTCCCACTTAAAATGATGACAGAGGTCAG
>JAODUD010000039.1:10364371-10374847 GCA_026784285.1 Stomatorhinus walkeri | reverse complement strand
CGAATCCGGACATGACGTTATGCAAACATGCCATGGAGGTGGTGCCAAATATCACATAATCGTCACACGCAGTCCTGACTTTAACTCGACCGAGGGGGGGGGGTCTAACTGGACAAGACAATGAAAGTGCCCATCTAAACATAGGTTTCATGAAGGAGAGTCTGTCCCAACTCTTAGCTGTCATTCAGTCTGTTAACAATTCATTTAAATTAATTAACTGATCTGCCAGCCCTCTGGAATGAAAAAAGTGACGATACCCCCTTGGAAGATACCATGTGGCGGCCTTAGTGCAGCCAGGAGGAGGGAACCCACTGGGGCTCCGTGTCCAACTTGTTGATCAGCCGCAGCAGCTCCTGCAAGGCTTTCTCCTGCTCCGTCATGATGATGGTGGCATCAAACAGGTGCCCGAAGTTCTGCTCCATGTCCCGGGCCTTGTCGATGATGTCCTTCAGCTCCTCTGGCTGGACAGAGGAGAAGCATGAGCAACAGTTAGTGGCTGAGGGTGAAGAGAGGAGCAGAAGAACATGGAAAACAAAGCTTATAAACAATGATCTCCAACATAATCTCCCACAAATTCTTATATCAGAGAAAAACAAAACGCAGGCTGCACAGATTCTGTGTTGTTAAGACGTGTTATTTTTAATCTCTACTGGAAAGAAACCAAATTCATGGGTACCTTCGGGTTCCTGCCCCGCTTGGCCAGGAGGGTGCGTAAGCGCTCCTGAGATGGAGGGGCGATGAAGATCACGTAGGGTTTCAGTTCTGGGCAGCGCAGCACTTTCAGGGACTGGATAAGATACAGGAAGAATGTCAAAGGCACCACAGTTGCAGATCCTGCCATTTTACAACAATGATAAAAACCTGCACCAGGCAAGGAAAACATTTCTGAAGCCATGATAAGAAAGACTAAGCAAGACAAAGGGAAGGGCCTGACTATGACGGAAAGGGCTGTTTCTTACAACCCTCCTTCTGTTACCTTAGTGTGTGGAGACAGCAGGCAGATCTTCCCCACGTTGATCACCTGCCGGACAGAGTCAACGCTTGTGCCGTACAGGTTCTTCTCAAACTCCCCCGACTCGAGAAACTTGCCCAACGCGGCGTCCGCCTCAAAGGCCTGCCGGGATACGAAGTGGTACTCCCGCCCGCTGACCTCGAGCCCCCGTTGGGGGCGTGTAGTGTCTGCGTTATGGGAACGGGGGGAAAGTATCATGGCCACAGCGCCAACAAATCACACTGCCTGCCAAGATGATGACTACAAAAACTACAGTACTACAGCAGTCATTTTTCTTCCAAACCCTGCAGTATGTGAAAATGAGTAATAGTGTTGCTTAAATAATGGAAATTCAACTTGTGCGACAGCTATGTACTGGAAATATTTAGCATATTTTATGTTTTTTCTTTCCATGACCGCATAGAGGTCTGCTATTGACAGGCAGAGAAGTGTGTGTGTGTGTGTGTGTGTGTATACACTTGTGTAGAATATTGAGAGCATGGACTCTTAACTGAACTAAGTTGATCCATCGTTTTAGTTGAATTGTGGGCATGTTTTATCAATTAGCTCCCACAATATATTAAAATGTGGTCACGAGATACATAATTTTTATGGGTATGTCATGAGAGAGGTTCTGTACAAAACAATTATTAAATAAAAATGAATAAACTAATGAATAAATGAAAACAGTGTGCAATTTATGCAATTTCTTTCATTTTTACATATGCCAAGTAATTTAAAGAACATCATACTTGAGCATTTGTGTAAAATTGATTTTTTAAAAACTTTTGAACCCACTGTACTTTGCTTTCACACAAATCCACAGGAAACACATGGACTCCGTCCTCAGAATGGAAGCTGAGAGCACATTCTCAGCTGCCTCAAGACCTCTGACATTCACACTTGTGACCTCTAATGATCTTACGTGGAACAGCACCACCAAATCTCTCTGGCTCGTTGGACAGCAGTCGCTGTCGCAACTCGATCTGGCCACAATTTGGAGGACCAATCAGGGCAATGGGGCGCTTGTGGCTGGTCGGCTGGTGGTACAGCGACATCTCCTCGTAGGTCAGGATCTCCTCGTTGACGTACTCTGGCAGGGGAAACTCGTGAGCTTTAGACTGGAGAATCTCATGACACTGTAAACACTTCTGACTTCCAGAACATCCATGGTCACAACACGTCTAGCTTGCAAAAGGAATGCAGCAAGTAACAATGACCTTCTCTTCTTCCTTATCTGGTGAACTCCAGCCCTGCCATTTCAACTACTGGCAGTGGCACTCCCAAATATTTATAAAAGATGCATGAGAAATATGCCAGAATAAAACACAGACAGACTAATAGAACCGGGAAGACATTGCATGTGTGAGTATGGAGGGCTCTGTCCTAAATAACCGGCCCTCCACTCCCCTCTGTGTGTTTGGAGACATAGCAGGCCAGGCAGCAGATTCCCTGGTTACAGAGGCATTCCAGTGGAGGGGGTGACAGATTGACACAAGGCAGTGTAGGGATGCATGAGACTGATGGAAGCTGTGGTACCACAGAAATATAGCTTCCACATGCTTGGCCTGTTCGTCTATAAGTACAAGTCTCAGGTACAACAAGTAAATAAGACAAGGTGCCCTTTCAAAAGTGGAGACCATCAATCTTTGGTTTATGGAGTGTGTTCTTACCCAGAATGCCTAGGTGAGATTAAGGAGAGCTCACCTCCGATCTTGTGGGCACTGTAGACCACCTTCTTTCTCTTCTTCTTGTTCTTCTTTGCACACCAGAGCTTTTCTGAGACCCATAAAATAAAATGAATCACCACCTCCAGGAAACAGTATTCACTTTCCTCCCAAGCAAAGCCTGAAACACCCTGAGAGGCATGGTGGTGTCTCACCTGGCCGCTCTGAGTCCTTATCCACCCCTATCGTTCGCTTAATAGCCTCCCGTTGCTGCTGGAAGGATCTCCCTGCACAGAGAGACCGACTCCGAATGATTGCGGGCGAAGGCCCATGTTCTGTGTGCCCACCGGCTTCCATGTGCCACCCATCTGCCACAGGGTCGGCCCCAGACCCACCCTACCCGGGACTAGGCCTGCGAGCGGCTGGTTCTCCTCGTCCCCATCCCGATAGGCCTGCCACCAGCAGGGGTCGTCCTGGCTGATGATATGCAGGACGTCTCCTTTCTGGAAGGAGAGCCCCAGCTCGCGGCAGGGCACGTAGGGGTCGTCAGAGGGGTCGTAGTCGAAATAAGCTTTCACGTGCACCTAGAGATGGGGGGGGGGGTGAAGGACTGCTTTGATCCTCATAGACATGCTGACGGCAGTAGAAAAGGGGGGGGGGGGTTCTTACCACAGAATCCTGATGGGGCGGGGGTTTGTTCTGTGTGCTGGGGATCAGGACGAAGGTCAGGGGGCCATGCATATCCGCCTGGGGATGGGAAGCCACGTCATGTAGGATCCACGGGTTAATGCCTGGGAAGAATCCTAGCAAATGGCTCCTCTAAGGTTTGCACAAACCAGCGCACCAGGATGTCAAAGACCTCGTTGACGTCCCTGCCATGGATCTCCACGCCATTGATCTCCAAGATCTCGTCCCCCTCGAGCAGCAGGCCGCTCCTCTCAGCTTCCCCGCCCCTCATGATGCGGCTAATGACCACGCTGTCCAGCTCGTTACGCACCGTCACGCCCTAAAGGCCCACAGCATGGTCCTCATTGATAAGTTCCATTTTGGTACTGTCACTTCACATACCATTCCTCATATTCTGTTTATTAGACTGAAGGTACTATATAAAGGTGTTGTACACATATGCGTGAGATTAGGTCATTCGTAACGACAGTTTATTTAGTTAATGTAAATTTGCATACGTTACATATTTTATCAACTTTAACACCATTGCTCACACTATCGGCTGCACCACGATGCAGCTTTCATCTCACCAGGGGAATGTTCTTTGACTTCTCCAGATGCACCAGCTTGATGGTCTCCCCCCAGTAGTGTGTCAAAGTTTCGTCAGGCACCTCCGGGGGCAGCCCGGGTCCTGGATGCATCTCCTGTTCCGCCACGCTGTCATGAGCCAGCATCAGTGCCTGGGGGTCGGGGAAGGGAGGCTGCCAATTCAGGAGGAATCCTTCATCGTGAATTAAACCAAGTTCTGCGACTACTACAGAAGTGAACTATCCAAGGTACCACCAAGTTACCAAAAGAGGCGCACATCACATACCATGTCATTCCTCCCCAATGCTCTCAAAGTGTCAGATAGTGTGTTGTGTCCTGGTGGATCAATACTTTGCATAGTAAATGTTCCTGCTGCACAGATCTCAAACCTAACGGCAAAAGCAGTTCTCTATGCCTGCTAGCGAGCATTTGACACTGTCGCAGTGGCTTCCAAGCATTGATCTGTCTCCCAGCCGACAGACACGGCCGGTCTATGCTGAGATGGAGCAGAGTGTCTGTACGCGTACCTGTGGGATAATCCTCCCTCTGTCCTAAAGCTGTCTTACAGGCTGCCCCCCGCCGCCATTTTGGTGTAATAGGATTAGAGAGGAGATCAGGCTCAGTGTGTCAAAGGGGACGCTACACGCTCATTTAGCCTGACTGAGATCTGCCATGTTACCCCAACCCCCCGGGGGCCTGTACTTCATACTCTGCACGACGTGCTGGTAACGAACAGCATAGTACAGCAGAGAATAGCAACAGGCTGCTTATTAAGCCTACATTAGCCCCAGGCTAAGGTGAACTATGACAAATACAAGCACAAGTTTCCATCCACTATCCAACATACACTGTTCGCTAATTTTTTATCTGTACTCTCCCAAGGTTGAATGATAAGACAAAGTTATTTGATTTGAACTTTAAAAGGAACTGCTCATCATGTGTGTATATACAGATATTCCCCATCTAACTTCCACATTACATTCTGCAATAAAGGACGTTAAACAATTTGGGCGTGAATATTATCACAGTCACTGGGAAAGTTTTGGCCTCTCTGCCCTGCCGTAGAGTAAGATGCCTTTAATTACTGTATGAAGCGGTTTACATACTTTACAGATAATGCTGTATTTAAGGGCGCTTTTCCAGCACACCAGGTACCGTACTTTCAGAACTTCCATAAAGTGCCGAAAGTATGGTACTTTTTTTGTGTCGGTTTTCCACTGGCATAAAACCTGATACCGGCACCAAATTACATCATCAGTGACCGCCCCTGACTGACATCATCACAAAGCGCGGCGCGTTATTTCTTGTGCTGAATCCTATAATGTTATTATTTCACTCCTGTTATTATGATCCTTCACTTTCCTGTAATCCTGCTTCAGTTTTTTGATTTTCAAGCTGCATTGTTCGGTGTTTTGCGTGTGCCCCATTTCTTCCAAGCGGCTTGCTCTTACAGCAAATACTTTTTTATTTGAAGTCGTGCCATCCAAATCCCGCTGGATCTGTTCATCTGACCATATGGGGATTAAAGCCTGTGTTTCCTCGTCTGTCCATCCTTCCATTTGACTTTTTTTATATTTTTGTTTCTACTGCTTTTTATTTCATTTCTCACTGTTCGCTGTGTGTATTTTATGTTTCAGCTGCAGGCTATTTGCATAACCAATCAACAGCAAATACGTTTGCAAGTCCCACCTCAAAGTACCTAAGTACCAAACAAGTACCCCAGCTGGTTTGACACTTTCGGTACAGGTACTCAACCGGAAGTACATGGAAAAGCGAAAGTACTCTACCAAAAGTGCCGTACTTTGTGTGACGGAAAAGTGCCCTTAAACTGTGTGGACTATTAAAACACAATATGAAAACATTTAGTACAATGCAATACTGTACAATAATTCTTCTTATCTTTTTATCTTAAACACAACACACTTACCATGCATAGTAAACATGAAACCTTTTCTGACAATAGTAAACATGTATTGTGTGTAGTAATCCAAAACAATCAATAAGTAAAATGTGGTCAACTAGAGTTCAGTACAGGACTGTAACATTATATGTCATGCAGCGCTGGACAGTACAGTGTCTTTGTTGACTGACAATGCTAGCTACTGCCTGCACGTGCATTTTAAAAAACAGCAGCTGCTACGTACGGCATTAAAACAGATATTTAATCTTTACTGTAATTTTTTAAGGCACAGTCGTTAACGTGAATGGACATTGATCGAATGGATGATACTCAGGGGATACCTGTACCCTGTGAAGGGCTGGCATCCCTTGCCTGGTGCCCTATGATGCCTGGCGCAGGGTCCAGGCCCCCATGATTCTGTGCTTAATAAGTGCTTGTAACATGCGTTTCCTGCACAATATAGAAAGTGTTTAAAAATACACCATTCTTCCATCTGTATAAAATGTTACATCCCAAGGCAAACTACTGCTTTTCGGGCACAGATTTTTAAGAAGTGATGGCACGGACAGCCTGTGACAGCCATACCGGTTCAGCACCAGCAGGGGCCGCTATTCAGGCAGCGTTTACCTGCAGGTTTGGTGACCTCAGGAGGGCATTCAGCTCCATGCCCTCCACCTGCTGGCTGGACTGAAGCATGGTCCGCACCTGGGACAGTAACACAAGCATCAGGACGTCAGGAGACCTCCCCCCAGCCCTTCATCTCTCACTAATCCATTCATCATCATAATCAGTCTGGTTGACAAATTAGAGAAGAGAGGTTACAAGCATCGCATTAATCTAGACAATCATTACTCTTTGAGTCTGAATAGGTCCCCAGTGCAGGTCCAGCTTCTTTTCACTAACAGTTAGATTTCATGTTAAAGTGGCTTGACATTATTTTGGAGGTTTGCCAGCATGTAAATAGCAATCATCTTGCATTCTACCAAATCACTAAGGCTTATTACACTGGCATGAGGTGACATGACGGGTTGTGATCAGACAGTGCCAGCTTGCCTCTTCATGTGCCCTCCATTAGGGCTGTGAGGTCACATGACGGGCTGTGATCAGACAGTGCTAGCTTGCCTCTTCATGTACCCTCCATTAGGGCTGTGAGGTCACATGACGGGCTGTGAGATCACGTCGCAGTTTGGGCTGAGGCCTACAGGGTCGGTGGGAGGCTAGGTTTAAAATCCAGGTCTCTATGGAGATAAGGAAGATCCCCCCCCCCCCCCGATGCAACTCTCCATTTGGCCAGTGCTATAATAGAACAAAGCGTCATTATCCACAGGAATGCAGACACCCCAGTGGTGACCGTGTATGAGAGCTTGAGTTTTATGAACAAGCTGCTGGATGCAGCAACTGGAATGGAAGGTGGTTATCAACTCATTAGCATAAGAGCATACAGAGGGAGGAGCCTGGCCGTACAGGCGGGGGGGCGGGGGGGGGGAATCACCACCTCAACTAAACATGCAAAAAGATAATCTGCTGGAAGCGCACGCTCGTTAAATATTAAAACACTCTAAATGCTAAAGGAAAAAACTCATTAATGAGGATTTCTGTTTACCCTGACCTCTCAGGGCCAGGGCTCACTAATTATACCACCCAAGGCTCCCACTAACAAGATTGAGTATGCTGGCCACCCCCCCCCAAAGCCCCCCCCAAATGACAGGGTGTTGTTCAGAAACCCTGTGAGCTGTGGGATTTTCTATTTCTGTCCAGGACTTTCTTCCCTTTCTCATGGCACAAATGTTACACCCCCTTCCCAAATACCTCTGCTGAGACCTCAGACAGGTCTCCAGGGTATAACGAACCCCCCTAAATCAGTCACATTGCTTTGCTGATTTTCACAACTAACCATTGAACTGCAGTTTGTGCAGAGACCTGTGACTTTAATGGTGCGCATGTGTTTGAGAAAGCAAGTGTGTGTGTGTGTGTGTGTGTGTGTGTGAGGATTGGATGAAGGACACATCATCCTCCAGTACTGTGACCTCCAACCCCACGCTCCTGCTCTGGAACATAAGTCAATTATTTTGTGGAGAACTTTGGTATAAATATGGGGTGGGGTGGGGGGGCTGAGGGTGAAGTGATGAAGCTTGTGATAAAGTGATGAAGGACCAAATGTTCCTTGCAAAGTAATAAAAACCTGAAATGTTGACATTGTGGGGCCTATTTTCAGGTCCCCACAAAGATCTGTGAATGCAATAAAAAAATTTTAAATGCGAAATATATTTAACTTGGTTACTTATGGTTAAGGTTAGGGCTGGAAGGGGTTAAGGGTGTTATGTTTCCTCCGTAGGTCTGTATGGAAAGTCCCCACAAAGATATAATTACAAACCTCTGTTTTTTTCCCCATATAAATGAATGGATGGTCCCCATTTACATACTGTGTGTGTGTGTCTGTGCATGGAAAACAGCCCCAAGCCAGCAATATCTGCTTCAAAGCATGTTAAAAATACCAGGTATATTATAGTGACAGGTCAGGCGATTTCAAAAACACTCACCCTTGTGAGCTTGTTTAGTGATTAATGCGAACATACCTGCCAAATCATTCAAAATATAACATCAAAAGCCAAGAGTAATAAGACTTTCAAAGGGAATTTGATGAGCTGATATAGACCTCATACATGTAGACTACATCTACTAAAGTCTATAGGTAAACAGACACGCACACTGACATAGGTCGCCCCCTACAGGTTCAGAAACAAGCATGCAGACACCGTCACAGGTCGCCCCCTACAGGTCTTCATTCTCCTTTCCTGTGTGCAGCTTACCTCCTGCACCAGGTCCTGGGCCTGGGCTGTGAGTGGGATGGGCATTCCCAAGCTGCTTGTATGCAGAGCCACGGTGTTGTGGACCTGCACAGCTTTCTGGAAGTCAGCCTTCTGCAGGAGAGCCAGCACCAGCTGCGCGTCCTGCTGGCTCTGTGTGTCATCTAGGCATTGCTGCACCTGCTTCAGAGATGTCAGCAGCTCGTCCAGCTCTGGTGGAATGAGCAGGGTCAGAGCATGGCCCAGCAAACAGGAGGAGACCTTATATCACTGCTCACAAACCTCACCAGACTGCAGCAGTTACAACACAGGTGATGTAAAGCCCATAAATTCTTACAAAATGCTTTTCTTTGCCTACTATCCAGTAGCCTCCTATGGCGCTTTTCCACTGCCAGCAAGAACCAAGCCATAGCACGAACTGACGGTTTTCCATTAGGAAGTATGACAGCTGTACCTGAGCCATAACCATGCCGACATGGTTCTGCTTACTGACAAGGCTGAAAGGTGACCAAACTGAGCTGTTTGCATCATCACCATCTGATTGGTCGAAATGCATGGAGAAACCAATGTTATGCACATGGACTACCTGAAGGAAAAAGCGTATGTTCAATATTCATTATTAGTAGTATCGCACATTGCGATGCATTCCCAATAACTCTGAACTTGAAAATTTCCATCTTCCTACTTAAAAAAGTGCTATAGCAGCTGAATGGATTCATAATGCAAATTTATGCAAGGAAACGCAAATTCCACTAGCGTCTAATGCTAGCGATTCTCACAGACAGTTATAGCATAAATTAGCGCACTGTAAAAAATAATAATAATTGCACATAGTAAATCATGATGTACACCATGTACACCTACTTAAAAAAGTGCTATAACAGCTGAATGGATTCATAATGCAAATTTATGCAAGCAAACGCAAATTCCACTAGCGTCTAATGCTAGCGATTCTCACAGACAGTTATAGCATAAATTAGCGCACTGTAAAAAATAATAATAATTGCACATAGTAAATCATGATGTACACCATGTGAGCAGTAAATAAGCGTCTCTTTGGTGTTACGTTACTGTCACTCTCTAAACCCGGGACAGTCTTTACCGAGCTGATCCTGCTGCAGTGGAAAACCAAGGCAAGCTAGGTCTATGCTGTAACTAGTGTCTCCTTGTAGTATGCCTCAGGTACGGGTCGGTCCCTGTATGCCAGTGGAAAAGTGCCACTAGACAATCTAGTCATTAAGTTTTGTGGTCTGTGACCTTTGATGGCGTGAGCATTTTGTGCTTTGCAAAAAAGGGAACATCAGGGGCAGGATGTAAAAAGAGACGTCAAAGCAACACAATTATGCACACAGAAAATATTCTGACCATAGAAAGCAAATTTCTGGGATTTTTGTGTTGATATTTCAAGCATTTTAGGTGCTAAAACCTAAGTCCAGGAAACCACCACCATACCGCAGCTAATATAAACTTATCCTACGTGTAAACCACCACCATACCGCGGCTAATATAAACTTATCCTAAGTGTAAACCACCACCATACCGCGGCTAATATAAACTTATCCTAAGTGTAAACCTCCACCATACCGTGGCTAATATAAACTTACCCTAAGTGTAAACCTCCACCATACCGCGGCTAATATAAACTTATCCTAAGTGTAAACCTCCCCCATACCGCGGCTAATATAAACTTATCCTAAGTGTAAACCACCACCATACCGCGGCTAATATAAACTTATCCTAAGTGTAAACCTCCACCATACCGTGGCTAATATAAACTTACCCTAAGTGTAAACCTCCACCATACCGCGGCTAATATAAACTTATCCTAAGTGTAAACTACCACCATACCGCGGCTAG
>JAODUD010000039.1:10346546-10361511 GCA_026784285.1 Stomatorhinus walkeri | reverse complement strand
CACCACCACCAAAACCCACCTCATGGGAAACACAGGGCTGAAAAACAACAAGTCAGCAACAGAGCCATCGGTTACCCAGGGCTTAAACCAAGGGTGCCCACCTCCAGTCCTGGGGGGCCGGAGCCCTGTGTAGCTTAGATCTTTCCCTGTTCCACCATAAATGATTCAGCTCAATACCCGTGTGGTAATTAGCACAAGGAGTTGAATCAGGTGTGTTAAATGAGGGGAAACCCAAAAACTGCAGGGTTCTGGCCCTCCGGGACTGGAGTCGGGCACCCCTGGCTTAAGCAATGCTTGAGTGCCTGCTGAGAGCTGCTGCCACCACCAGGGGGCACTGGTATACAGCAAAGACATCCGCCTTTTGAATAACAGCTGTCTGCTATGGCTAGGGGAAGGGGAGAAATGCAAGGGGGCCTCGCAAAAAAAACATTTTTAAAAATCAAACAATTTAGTTTGAAGTCAAGGAACTGATAATATTCCTCTCTAGAAATAGAGTGATTAGCCCCAGATATTATTACACTCACAATACATAAGACACCCAGTTCACCATTCAACTTAGCTTCATAAGTTCAGACTGATGAAGGTTCAGTGCAGCGTCTGATTTATTCTTAAGTATAAACTTGTGTGTCAGTGTCCAATATAAATATCAGAATGACCTTTCATTACTGGCATCATTTATGAATGATTCCCAACACCAATATCTACAATACAAATCATGTGAGCATGGCTGTTCAGTATCCAGCTCTTTTGATTATAAGTGATAGTAAAGGCGCACAAAATTAAGGTTAGCCCTGCACAAATCTTGCCACAAAACCTAAGGTTTGGGTACGAAGTACCCGATCTTCCCAATCCCCCAAACAGCCCTTATATTCATGGCAGTATCTTGGAAGTATGGCAATGAAGTGGCACACACATGTGGGCAGGGAAATATGGAATTTGAGAAATGGACTCCTGCTGGCTTCAAAGGAGAGTGACCTAATACAGTTGTCATTCTAGCACTCCAGAGTGTCACATTCCTGCACTCCAGATCACATCCGTATAACTATGCTTTAGGTACCTCCCAAGAGAGAGGGAGAGAGAGAGACTCAAATGGCCTGTTTTAGTCCACTTACAGGGAAAGCAAGAGAAGTTACAGTAAAGATGTTAAACTTACAAAACGACGAATGATAATCCCTTTTAATGATAATTGATAAATATAGGTGTGTATGTAAAAATTCTGCGGCGTGTTAACAGAAACGGACTACAATATGTCTCATTATCCTACAGACTCGCCAGTCTCCTTATCATTACTGTTTCTTAAATGTCTGATAGGAGAATTTAACAAACACCTCCATGCAGAAAATGCTCAGATTACCCTGATTAAAATTCATTATCAGATCAGGAAGACCTGGCGTCTTAGGAGCTTGAGTATAGATACACCAGATCCACTGGTTTTCGTCAGTGCATCTGCCACTGCATCTAATCCTCAAAGAAACCTGTTTATCCCTGACACTTCAGCACTACACGTTTATGGGGAAAATGTCTCTGTGACTGGCTTGAGGGCGAGGATTGTCTTAAACGTCTCTATGAAACGGAGATGGGGGCAGCTGGGGGTGCACCTGCACCCTGAAAAATCAGACATCCATCTGCGTGACTCTTGGGCATCTAATCCAAAGCAATTAAACTCCAGAAACGTCATTATTTCAAGAAGATCAAGCAAGGGATCAGGGAATATTTACCATACGCGTAATTAGATGAACACGGTAAAAGTGGCCACCGCACTCATGTCTGTATCTCATACAGACTTCGGGTTATTTTCAATGAATGCTGGCACATTTTTATAGTATTAAAAAGTCCAACATTTAAAAAGTCGAGGGAATAAGCGTTCTGTTAAAATAAAAGACACTCGCGTTTCCTTGCTGTTGAGAATTACGTTAAGGTACAGTTAGGAGAATCGGAGAATGTGTAATCTACTGAAATTTCAACTATTTCCCCAGCAGTGTTAGTTTAGGCTAAAGCACGTGACTCGAGTTAGACGAGTACAGAGATAGATCGGTAATTATTAACAGCACAGACTGATGGGGAAAAGATGATACTCGCCTCAATAAAAATATACCATTTGTTAATTATCTTTAAGTTTTTGAACATGAGGCTACTACCACACCTGGTTTTACTTCAAGTAAAAGGGTTCAATTGAAACACATAGAATTACCACAAACCATCTTAGCGACCACCTGAACAGAAAAGCAATGACGTAACTTCAAACGCGGAGCTGCTGCCGCAAACTTCCGATCCGTCGATTGATCGGTCGTTACTTGAAACATTAGCCTACTGTACTTACATATATTTGGTAATTATCTGCAACGGACATTGATTTGATCCGGGAAGTTATCCATACCGCACTCCTCCACTTTTATATTTTATACTTTATAGAGTCATTATAGCGGCGGCTCTCCCAGATGCCGCCTGGCCATGCTCTCCTACATCTCAAACGTCTGGATAAGTTCAGGGATCCCAAGGAAATGCATAATCGAACATGCTACTCACCCCTTTGAGGAAACGAGGAAGAGATTACTAGTATTTCTGTTTTTAATAAAACCTTTCCTTAGTATTCAAAGGAAAAATTGCGCATCGCCAGCTTTGGTGCTATTCTTCTCACTGGTCGGATTAGTTTGGGACCAGCCCGTAGACGCAGCTCTGGTCGCTCCACAGCGCCCCCTATCATTTTTACAGTTTGAACGCGGCACAGGTAGAAACACATTACCTCTTACAGTACTCAGCCTGGGAGAAAAAGATAAATTTCTGTCTTTACGTGAATGACGGATATTTCTCATTTCCATGAGACTCGAAATATTTTTTACCTTTGCCATCCCTAGTTTTTCCCATTTGTTTATCCAGCTGAATTACAATATTTTCATTTTAAATGGGCAGTTCATCCCAAAATTTAAAACTATTTTTCAGATATGCTCTAGCTTTGGAGATAACCGTAGAAATATCAGTCTTCTCTCGTATATAATGGGACTGAATGGCATTCTTTCTCTGCTGATTATAGTGCCAAAAATACATTTAAAAATGCAATTGCAATGTCTCCTCCGAAAAATAATTGACCCGGTTACTTTAGATGACAGACCACAGACCTTGTAGTGAACAGTTTCATTTAGGAAGTATTTTCTATGGGGCTGTTACTCTAGCAAAATTATTTGCAAATGTGTGTGGAGAGTTCTCAGTACGCATTTACAAATTCTACAAATCTGATTACCTACACACGGATTGAGATACAGTCACACAACTCTTCATACACATTTGCAAATAATTTTTCTGCAACAATAGCCCCATAAATAACCCCATAATTTTCTTTCTACCGAACTCCACACACCAAACGTACGTATGACTGCGCAGAAGATAACACGGGCAGATAATAGATATTAACAATTTAAATGATATTTTTTTCTTTATCGATTTGTTCCAACTATATCGATTTAATCGAAAAGTATATGTGCAGTTGCCATGTTTAGCTACGCGTGATAATATTTCCATCCAGTGGTACCTGAGGTACTAATGCAGACATACCATGACGGTAAATGCTGAGTTTAGTTATGCTTGATAATTCTGCCGCCTAGTGGTAGCGGTGGTACTGCACGCCTGGTATCCCTCAGGTCATCCTAGCTCAGCATTTAATCTATCCGGTTTTCCATGTAGTATTGACAGAGACGCGTGAAGCATAAGAGGAAGCAGAGAGCTGAGTTGACAGATGTTCCTCCGGTCTGCTGTGTTATTGCCCATGTTGACTTTTCCTGTTGAAGTAGGAAATGAACAGCATTCCTGCTACTGAACAGTGATCCTGAAACTTCAAGCATTTTACCCAAAGATGCCATTGCCTTTTCAGGACTACTTGAAGCAGGTCCTGGACATTGATCTCCATGCACAGATCCACTTTCATGATGCCAGGGTAACTTTACTGAATGTTTCTTTTTGGTTTCCTGTTAGAATTTAGATGTCAGGGCCTTCAGAGTGGTCAATTTAATCAGCTAGATTCCTTTCCTGTCACTGTAAACCTAAAAACAAAGAGACAGACATATATCACACATAGGTGTCACATAGGTGAACATAATCTCTGGTCTTCGTTATGGATGCTTCTGCTGTGCAAATGGTTTTATTCCTTCTTCTTCTTCTTCTTCTTCTTCTTCTTCTTCTATTATTATTATTATTATTATTATTATTATTTAGTAAATGTGATGTATTACACATTTCAGGATTCCTGTTAATTTGTAATACACCATCTTGTCAGTCATCATGTTACATCAAGAAATGGTTTCCCATTAACAGCAGGTAAATCTATTACTGTTTGCTCTTTTCCACTGCTACCAGGAGCCGAGCTGTACCTGACCAATTCTGCAAACTGCCAGGTAACACCCTGTCCTCCATGATGACCTACCCAGGCTTTGCGTACTGGAGAGGCCACTGCAGCTTTGCTATGACACAACATGGGAAGTAATAGGTTACCGGTGACTGGCACAGAACTCGACTGGCACAGAGCTAGATGCCAGGGGCTGCTTCTGGCAGTGGGAGAGGTCGTCGCACGTTATTGGGCATCTACCACCTGCTTTAAGCTTCACAGCCCCTGGCCAGTAGCTGTCTCACCACAGTCACCACAGTCCACTGGGTGTGTGGAGTTTAGGGTGAAAACTGACAAGCAGATTGAATGACAGCTGCACACCAAGAAGCAGGAAGAAGGGAACTGATACCCTGAAGTTGTGCACTTGGCATGTCAGGACAATGACACCAGGTGTGTACAACAACCTACGAAAATGTGCAGCATTCACAAGACTACAGCTACTGATATGGAATTGAATATACTAAGGATGGATATTGTCACCCTGCAAGAGGCCAGGGCCCCAGGATCTGTGGCAGAGAAGGATTTTTCCTTCTTCTTGCAGGGAAAGCCTTCTGATTATGTCAGAGAACATGGAGTGGGTTTTGCGGTCAGGAACAGCCTGCTGGGATGTATTGTTCCACCCACTGAGGTAACTGAGCAAATCCTGTACATCCACCTGAACTCTTCTTTAGGAACTGCCAGCCTAATCAGTGCTTATGCACTAACCCACTTCCTCATTAGAGGCAACGGAAAAGTTAGACAATGACCTCAGCTGTTGTGCATAGGACCGGGGAAGCTGTAGCCAGAGCTGAGGAATTGGGTAGACTAGGGATTTATTTAGCAAACAACAAGGAACACGAGGCAAAGCAAAAGATGGACGTCACCACGTTAATGACCGGACTGGGGAAAACATACCTAATGCAGACTTAAATACATTGGACTAATTAACCACAAGAAGAAACAACTGGTAAGCACAGGGATTCCACACAAGGTAGTGAGGGGGCGTGGCACATGGGAGGTTCGGGTAAGCAGGGCATGACATAAGCTCATCCATCGGTAGAATTCCTGAAAACAAACCTCTATAAATCTTAGGTGACTTTAACGCCAGAGATGGCACCTATTACAACTCCTGGCCTAATTGATTGGGTTGCATTGGCATTGAGGGATGACTGACAATGGCCAATGCCTACTGGAGCTCTGCTTCCATCATGGTGTCTGTGTGACTAACACATTCTTCAACATGAAGTTCCATCATCAAGTCTCCTGGAGACATCCTTGATCCAAGCACTGACACCAACTTGATCTAATTTTGACCTGGTGCTCCAGCTTGCCCAGTGTTATGCTGACATGCAGCTACCAGAGTGCTGATTGTGATACTGATGACTCCCTCTTATGAAACAGCATGCAAAGAAAATGTACTGCACGTCAAGGATATTGTCTACAACACTGCCATGTCCACCTTTGACAAGAAGACCAACAAGTCAGCAGACTGGTTGAGGCCCTCTCCAAAGAACTATTACCTTATTTCAAGAAAAAGAGACATGCATTTCTTGCATATAAGGCCTGCCCCAGTAAATGGAATCTGCAGATTCTTCGTGCTGCTTGCAACAGTGTTAGGCAATGCGCCAAGAACTATTGGCTCCAGCTCATTTTTCAGATACAGATCACTGCTGATGCAGGCAACATCAGGAGGATGTTCAAAGGAATCAGACAGGCTCTGGGACCAACACCGAGGAAAACTGCCCCTTTGAAATCTGTCACAGGTGAGATAGTCTGGAATTGGGCACAACAGATGGAGCGAACATTACTCTGAGCTGTATTCCAGAGAAAATACTGTCACTGAAGACACCCTGAATGCCATCGAGTGTTTGCCATGGCTGGAGGAGCTCAACAGAGAACCAACCTTTGATGAACTCAAAGTGGCTCTGGATTGTCTAGCCCCTGTCAAGGCACCTGGGGAAGACGGCATCCCCGCCAATGTCTCGAAGTGCTGCAAAAGAATGCTTAATACTGAGTTGTATGAAATATTTTATCTTTGTTGGAGAGAAGGGGCAGTGCCAATACATATGGGAGACACCAACATAGTCACACTGTATAAAAGCATGGGCGACAGCAGTGATTGTAATAACTATAGCGGCATCTCACTCCTTAGTATTGTCGCGAAACTATTTGCTCAGGTTGTTCTGAGGATTCTCCAAGTACTAGCAGAGAGAGTGTACCCAAAATTGCAGTGTGAATTCTGAACCAACAGATCTACCTTCAACATGATCTTTTCCCTCAGACAGCTACAGCAGAAATGAAGAGAGCAAAGGCAGCCATTCTTCATAGACTTCTAAGACCTCAAGGTTTTTGATCTGGTCAGCAGGGATGGTCTCCTCAAGATCCTCCCCAAGATTGATTGTCTGTTCAAGGTCCTCAGCATCACCAAGTGTTTTCACATATACATGCACAGTAGTTTACGGTGTCAGCTAAGTTTGACTTCTGCAGCAGAGATAAACAGGGCTGCGTTCTCGCACCAACACTGTTTGAGATCTTCTTTGCCACTCTGCTGAAACACGTATTTTGATCTGCCACAGAAGGCATATACCTCTGGACCAAGGTGCAATGAAAGCTCTTTAACTTTTCCAGATCAATAGCTAAGTCAGTTGAAATTCATTTGAAATGCCTGTGGGACTTCCTCTTTGCTGATGATGCAGCAGTAACCAGTCAATCAGCCGAAGACCTTCAGCAGCTTATCAGCTGCTTCAGCGAAGCTTACTGAAACTTCACCACCAGTCTGAAGAAAACTAAGGTCATGGTACAGGACATGGATATTCCACCTGATATTAGAATATCTTACTGCAAACTAGACATAGTCCATGTCTTTGCGTATTTGAGATCAACAATCTTAGATTCACTATCGCTTCATAATGAGCTCAACAAACACATTAGAAAGTTAGCTACCACTATGTTGAGACTGACAAAGAATTTGGACAAATGGCAAGGTGACAGAGTACACCCAGTTCCAGGCTTACAGAGCTTACATTATGAGTACTCTTCTGTGTGGCAGCGATACCTGGACACTACATGTCCAACAGGAATGAAAGCTCAACACTTTCCACATGCAATGTCTCTCATGCATATTGAACATCATGTGGCAGGACAAAGTGCCAAACAACACTGTCTTGAAGAGAATCCCTCGGATGTATACCCTGCTGAAACAGATGCATGTGTTAACTCCGCCATGTAGTGGGAATGGACGATGACTGGATTTCCTAGAGTCTCCTCTATGGAGAGCTGGCAAGGGGAAAATGTCCCACGAGCAGGCCTCAGCTATAGTACAAAGATGTCTGCAAGAGGGATTTGAAGGCCTTGGCCAATGACCTGAATAACTGGAAAGGTGTAGCCTCAGAACGATCAACGATCAAGAGACAATAGGTGTCATCAAAAAGGTATCATCAAGTTGAGACACTTGCCCTTCAGACAAAGAGGTTTAGGAAAAAACCCAATAACAGTCTGACATCCAACTATTTTGCTCATTGATGACACCAGTTTTCACTCTCACATTAGCCTGACCAGACACCTTCGACGTTGCAACTGATCTAGCAGGAGAACCTCCATCCAGTGCAACTACATAATCTCCTGAGACTGAAGGATGCCTACTACTATGATGCAATGATGCATTTAGAGATCAGTGGTCATTGTTGACACACCACAGCACACAATGCGCAACAACGAAATGTGTCCTCTGCATTTAACCTATATGTAACTTTTACGACATAGCAGGGGGCAGCTAATTCAGTGCCCAGGGAGCAGTGCTTGGGTACCTCAGTGGTGCCTTGCTGGTCGGGGATTCGAACAAGCAATATTTCAATTACAAGTGCGTTTCCCTAACCATCAACCCACCACTGCCCACAAAAGTATGACCCCGACATGATTTGAACACGCAACCTTCTGATCTGGAGTCAGACCATTGCGCCACAAGGTCTTCCATGTCATTTGAAACTTAAAAAATTCCAACTTCCTACTTTAAAAAGTACTATAGAACAGCTGAAAGGAATGGATTTGTAATGTAAATATACACAAGCAAATGCTAATTCCGCTAGTGTTTGATGTAACGATAACATGGCAATTCTCACAGGCATGCCAGTGGAAATTATCACTATCGATCATTATGTACATAATGTGAACAGTAAATAAGCATTTTTTGGGGGTTACATGAATTTGGACACTTGAATAACTAAGATCTCCAAAGTATGATGCGGTTCAACTTTTCTAGAACACATTTTTGTTTTTGTTCCTATATTACATCCATCCATTTTCCTCGACAACAGTGTGCTAGGAATCTATCTCAGAACCCACAGGGCACAAAGCTGGAGACTCCCAAGGTGGGAAGCTGGTTTGTCTCAATACACAAAGACACCTTATGGGTAACTCAGAGACTGCAAGTCTTTGGACTGTGGGAGGACACCTTAGGATCCATGACTCACAGTGCTACCCATACAACTTCACTGACGGACCAAAACCATAAAACTGACCTCAAAACACAGCTCTAATGCAAGACGTTATCTGCTGAAATAAAGAACCATATGCATTGGCTTATCTAGGAAAGAAGAGAGAAAAAAATAAATAGAAATAAAAGCATCTGTACTCGACCCAGAAATAGAATTCATGGACACCAGGAGCAGACTTGGGACTTTTTATTGGGATAACAAAAAATATTCAGATTCTTTTTTTTTATTAATAAAAAAAGAAACCCCACAAGGAATATTTTTTACATAATGATCAAGAATGTTTATTATTTAGTCTTCATCAGTTTCAGTATCATTACAGAAAACATTATAGTACAGAGTTTTCAATGTCTCCTCATGATGTAATTTCTTTAGGAGTGCTGGTCACAGATATCTGTACAATATTATTTTTCTGTACATTTCATGTGTAAGTTGGTTTAAAAAGGCTGTCAGCACTTAAAGAAGCTGTTTTTTTCTTGTTTGATCAAATAAAAGCCCCCATGGGGCATCGCTGTACCTGGTCAGGTGACTCTAGGGAGGTTTCTGGGTTTGGGCATCCTGGCACATGACCTCCCTACCCCCTGCTCTTGGCCCTCCCCCCCCCCCACACGCATTTGGCACTGTGCACATAAACACAACTCACGAGATAAACGACAAGCAAAGCCTTTTGTGGAGTGCTTATGGAGCACACTAAGAAGGGAAACATAGGTGCAGAACCTAAACCACTCGTAAGAAAGGAAGTAGGATGGACTTTTGGGCATCGGCAGTCGTCCTACGTGATCTTTTTTCATAAATGTCTTCTTTAAAGATGAGAAAATAAGACGTTTGCATTTCTCCTGGCAGGCACCTACAAATCTCTATTAAAATGCTACTGCTATACTGGTCTAGCATTGAACACACAAAGCAATTGCAATAAAACAGAACAAAGTTGTCCTAGCATGATAATAATAATCATAATAATAATCATAATCATAATTATATTACAGAATAAATCTTTTTAAGATCTTTTTAACTTCAAAAGTTATACTTTCTTTGAAATGTTATGATCTTTATAAGTAATCATTTATTATGTGTTCAAGATGTCGACTATACTTGATCAACATTATCCAAATCAATAAAAACTAGCTGTGCCGTTGCATATTACGGAATAGTCAATGATATGTGGACATGCACCATGAACCAGCCCTCTTTCCTTGCTTCCTCCCTCCACTTCTGCCTCTCTCGTCGCTCTGTCCCTTTAAGATGACATCATAGCCGCCCTATCACCATGACGTCCACCACCTCGCCCTTGTGCAGCTCCACGTATTGCTCTGTTTTGGGAGGGAGCATCAGGAGCCCGTTGGCACTGCGCATGCTCATCAGTCGACTGCTCATCTGGTTCCCTGTGGGGAGCATCAAGGGATACCTGTCAGTACTGTGTTACAGGCTCCTGTGACACATTCCCATCAGTACTGCACTATGGTTGGGTGTGACACATCCCTGTCAGTACTGTGTTACAGGCTCCTGTGACACATTCCCATCAGTACTGCACTATGGTTGGGTGCGATACATCCCTGTCAATTCTGTGTTACAGGTGGGAATGACACTTTCCTGCCAGTGCTGATGGATGGGTAAAATACCATCCTATCAGTATTGCATTACTGGTGGGCTGAATGCATTCCCGGCATAGTTTAAACCACAGCATCATAAGGAATCCTGGGAAATCCCAAGCACTCTTCTAATGCAATGGTCAGATAAAAGTCCTTTGTACCAATAGGACTCTTTGTGTACCTGTGCTCTGTGCCCATGGCAACGGTTCTTGGTGGTGCCAGGTCAGGATGCAGCGATGGTACTCGGGCCGTGGGTCCAGTTTCACATCACAGGAGAGCTGTGCAGAAAGAACCCACGGAGATGACCTCACAAACAACAGCAAAACGACACCCCACTTGGCCGAGGTCCTGACATTCAATCGGAGGTCTACCCTAACCCTGGCTTTTATGATGGTGGGTCGAGGGTCCAAAATCCCTTGCATCTTCCTCAGGGCAGGGATGACAAAGAGGTTACATGTGACGACAGCAGACACTGGGTTACCTGGAAGAGAAAGGAGGTGGTGGAAGGCCAACTGGAAAGGATCTGCCCCCCCACTGAAGCACCATACCCAGACTGAGAGTGAATCAGGCACCCACTCTCTGGATGCTGGAAAGAGGCAGAGGCAAGCTGGTTGTGCTATACTGAGAGGCAATTCGTGTGGCTGGGAGAAGGCGGGCTTGTCTGGACTGAGTATCTGGTGGCCAAAGGGCAGCTATGGAGGCTTCGTCAAAGTACAATGAAACAATTAAATGTGCAAACTACCTGCTACTCTATAAATGTCAGCAAAGAGTACAGAGAGCGACAGGATTCGTCACACAAACTACAAATGTTATTTCCAACTCCAAGACCGAAAACTAAAGACAGAATTAAAAAACAGTGCTATTTTCTCTTAGGGCACAAAACGTCTAACACTTCTGCAGTAGTGGAAAGTAACAAAGTACTTTACTTTGCTGTTGTATTTAAATACATTTTCACACATCTGTACTTTACTTAAGTAAATTTAGCCGTGGAGACTTTTAACTTTTACTCTACTACATGTTACAGCAAATATTTAAACTTTATAATACACTACATTTCTATTTAGTCTTGCATTACATTTTACAATCACATTGCTGTTTTCTTTTTTTTCCAATCAGATGACATCAGGGCAAGGAAGTGACAGATGATATTATGATTTCGGAGCATTTCTCATCAAAGTAAAGCCCAGCGACTCAAAGAAGGGAGTAGGCATCAGAGGTTTCCAATCCTGTCAGATCTTGGAAACTTTTATAAAACCATGATGAAACGTGTGGGTCTCATGTCTTTTTTTCCGGTTGGAGAGATGGACTGTATCAGTGTGGTACTACATAAACAACACCTTTTGATTCATTTTGGAAATGGCAAGAGGTGATCAGGGTGATCATTGCTGAATTGTGGCTAGCATGCGGATAATGTCATGACAAAAGTATGAATCCTGCAGCCATTAGCTAGTAAGTTTTATTTAATAATCTTTACGCAATTAAGCATATAATGAAATATAAGATAATAATGTATAGAATATAAAAACATAAACAGAAAACTGTAAACTATATGAGTATTCATTGTAAAGATAAGGTAGTGCTATGAAATGTTGCGCGGTGTGTGCATGCGTGAAATCTAGTGTGCATGCAGCCACAGATTGGGCAGGGACAATCGGGGCCGTTAGGCAAATTTCCTGCTTGCACCGTGCTGTGTATGCAGAGTGTGATTTGCAATACAACTAAATAAACAATATTACGATATAATATGAAACGATATATGTTTTTTTTTATCTTCACGATATATATCGTCATATCGCACCGCCCTACACACATTTGTCAGTGCTAGGACTATTGTTGGCTGAGACTATGTGTTCAGCTTAGATTTGCTTATCATCATTAATCATTGTAGCCGTTTAATTATGTAAACCTAATTACAGTCACAATGGAATATATTTCTGAAGCTTTTATTGTAAACTAGCATTTCATGTTTTAACTGTTTAGATTGGAAGACAGAGCACTATTTAATATTTAACTAAATGTATGTACAGTTCACACTTAACGCCATGTTATACAATTGCACCAGGGACTTCAAGTTCAAGTATATTTACTTGAAACTTTAAGTATATTTAAAAGTACTGACTTTTACTTAAGTAAAAAAGCCCAATGGGGTATTTTTACTAGAGTACATTTTAATTTAAGTTAAATTTAAGTTAATTGAGCACTTTCTCTACCACTGCACTTCTGTGATATCGGCATGTGGCTGGCCACAGTCCACTGGTAAGTGTGTCAGTAAGAGGCAGCACTGGTCTGTTTGGGTCCATGAAATAGCCAGGGGGGGTCAATTGGCAGGGTCATGGGGGTGGCTGAGGCAGGGCCAGAGGCTGGAGGATGGTCGACAGGAAAACAGCCTGGACTGGAGGATCAGGAGGTCTGCAGCTGCACGTGGGATGCTGGGTAATTTACGCTGATTAAAAGGCTGGGTGGGCTTCGTGGGGGGGGCTGGGGGAGTTAGACGCCTCGGTGTGACCGGCCCTCCTACCTGGCAGCGCAAAGATGAGCTTGCGAGCGCCATCGGTGTCCAAGGTGGCGAACGTGGTGGGCAGCCTGAAAGAGAGAAGCAGCAGCATCAGCAGCGCGACCTGAGGAAGGGGGACACCTTCACTGCCATCTCCTCTTCCTCACGCTTACACACTGGTATGTGTCTGTCTCCGTTTTTAGGGTTACAGTGACAGGAAAGGAAGCTTACTGATCGACTCACTTCAAAAAGAAAACCGACCATTCTGAAGGCCCTGAGATCTAAAGTCTAACAGGAAACCAAAAAGAATCATTCAGTAAAGTTACCCTGGCTTCATGAAAACGCGTCCAAAGTGGATCTGTGCATGGAGATCAATGTCCAGGACCTGCTTCAAGTAGTCCTGAAAAGGCAATGGCATCTTTGGGTAAAACGCTCGAAGTTTCAGGATCCCTGTTCAGTAGCAGGAATGCTGTTCGTTTCCTGCTTCAACAGGAAAAGTCAACATGGGCAATAACACAGCGGACCGGAGGAACATCTGTCAACTCAGCTCTCTGCTTCCTCTTATGCTTCTCTGTGCCAGAAACATACACGCCTCTATGTCAATATCACATGGGAAGCCTGACAGCTTGATTAAATGCTGAGCTGAAATGACCTGAGGGACACCACACGTGCAGTACCACCGCTACCACTAGGTGGCAGAATGATCACGCATAACTAAAATCAGCATTTCCGCAATCATGGTATGTCAGCATTAGTACCTCAGCTACCACTGGAGGGCAGTATTATCACACGTAGCTAAATATATCACCCCACCCCCCCAGCCCCCTGGCAATGGTATGTCAACATTAGGTGCAGCACAGTTCATCACATGAAATCTGGGATGCAGTCGCAAAAGAAACACACAGACAGCCTAATATATTTGGCTTTGATTCTTTTTTTTTGTTGTGGCTTTCTGGGAAAACATGGCTACTTACTTTCTCCCCCATAGACACGCCCCCTGAAGTGATGATGACGTCAGCGCGACTGATACCCTCGTTCAGGGCATTAAGAAGGTCGTCTGGGCTGGGGGGGGGGGGTCACACAGAAGGCAGTTATAGGTAGGGAGAAAGTGCAGAGAAATGGAAGGGGGGGGCAGCACGGGGGTCGTACTTGTCTCCGACGATGCCCAGGTTGATGGTGGGGTAGCCGTGTTCCTGGATGGTCGCCAGCAGCGTGGAGCGGTTGCTGTCGCGGATCTTCCCTGGGTGCAGGTCATCCTCGGGGTTCAGCAGCTGTGGTGAGGTGAGGCACAGGGCCATGATGCGGCAGCGACTTGCCAGCCCGGCGTTCGGACTCCTGCCACAGGCCTGCCTGGCCCAGCTCACCTCGTTTCCTGTGGACATGACCGCCACCACGGGGAACTTCTGCACCTCCACCTCGGTGACGCCCACGGTGGCCAGCAGGCCGATCTCGGACGGGCCCATGTGGGTGCCCTTGGCCAGGACGCACTCGCCACGCTTGATGTCATGCCCGATGGGCCTAGAGGGGGAGGGGGGGTGCACCTGCGTGAAGCTGCCGCGCGGAGGGCGAATGGGAAGGGACCAGCTAATGGACTCAAACCCTCCTCCCCGCCTTGCCCCCACCTGATGTCCTGACCCGGCCGCGCCTGCACCAGGATCCGCACCTCCAGCTCCTCCGTGCCCTGGAGAAAGAGACGGAGGATTTGTCACCGGATTCCCCCACCCAGCCTGTCCTGCCCACGCCCTCAGGCAGAATGAGCCATACATACTCACATCTTCTGATTCCCGTAGCAGCTCGGTATCCTCGACCTGGACGACGGCGTCGGCTCCGCAGGGGATGGGGGCCCCTGTGGTGACCCGCATGACCTGGCCGGGCATCACCGTGTGGGTCGGCTGCGGTGCACAGAGCACGTTAGTGCAGGAGCCGCACACACACACACCTGACACACATCTCACACACATCTCACACACACACACACACACACACATGTAGGGTAAACATATCCTTATGGGGACCGCTCATTCATTTCTATAGGGAA
>JAODUD010000039.1:10327464-10340689 GCA_026784285.1 Stomatorhinus walkeri | reverse complement strand
CCCCCCCCCAGCCGTCCAACCCCATCATACGTGTAACCACAGTGACCTAACACCCCTGGCCTAGAGGGACAGCACGTTCACCGTCAGGTGATCACAGCATGTAAGGACAGAGCACAGACAGCGAAATCGACGGGTCGCCGAGGAAGGGGGGGGGGGGTGTCGTTGAGGCACAGCAAGGATATACTGACTGGCGACGAGAGAGAACAGCACAGACACAGTGCACCTCGACAGAGAACCTCCCCCCCACAAAGAGCGGACTGAGAACCCAGAACAGACACACCAGATCCAGAACAAGTCAGAGAGCGGAGTGAGGGAGAGACAGGGAGCGAGAAAGAAAGAGTAAGAAAGAGAGAAAGTGTGCTGGAGGATAGAGTTAGAGATGAGAGAGAGAGGGCGAGAGAGAGGTTGAGAATGCTGGAAGACAGTGAGATGGTGAGAGAGGAGGAAAAGGAGAAAGACAGAGAGAGAGACAGCGAGAGGGTGGAGCAAGGAGTGGCAGAGCGGATCTGCGAGCGGCTCCTCGGGGGGAATAGTTACTCGCGAGCTGAAGATCCTATGGCTCCTGCGATCATCTTTAAGGCCCTCCAGCCTACAGTGCAGCTATGGTGTGGACAGAAACAGACAGACATGGTGAGGAAGCGGGCAGGAGACCCGGGGCATTCAGCGGCGGACAGAGAAGGCGCCAGAGGCTGACGAGGGTCGGGGTGCAGCTGGGACAAACACGACACGCCGAAAAACGAGAGGCACTACAAACCAACAGAAACAAAGTACAACAGAGTATGGCAGAGCACTGCAGAATACAGAAGTGTAGTGAGGCTTCACACACTTAAAGTAAAGATGTCTAACCAAAATTATTGGACACCCACAAGCGCCGATTAAATTTGATTCAGAAACTTAATTGTGCCAGGAAAATTGACAGTTTTGTTCACTTTGTAATTCATGAAGAAATTTACCTAAAAGTGCCTAAAAATTTTGGTCAAAGCCACAAATAAAGTTTGTGTAAGGTGCTCAGAGTCAAATCTTCTGATGAATGTCTTCTGACAAATGACACATTCAGCACAGGTGAGGAGATGCACACAGATCTACACACTGACATCTAAGGCCAAAGACAGAGGCAATCAACCGGCTGAAGAAGGTGTGAAGAGACATGAACAAATCAACACATTAGCACCTCCCAGAATCTCTGACCAGAGAGGACAGCGGCCACGCTCTGGTGTGGGGATAAAAGAGTGGAAATGATCCTGTGTTTGATTATCTGTTGGACGTCGATAGTTCGAGGAGCATGACGTCCCCTGCGACAATCTCCCATTCGAGCTACACATCTCAGAACAAACATGGCTGCCCCCATGAACACGCTGCTGTGTGTTGTTGCTTTATATTTTAAAAGATTTGGAGTGAGATTCTTTTTTTCTGAGAGACAAACACAAACACGAACCACATTAAAAGCTTTATAAAATATTTTAATAGATCCATAGCGATATTTCGAGAGGCAAACAAACTACAAACAAAAGACACTAACAAGTCTGGTAAAAATCTGATATTGCATGCTAGGATACTGTTCACGGTCACGATATGGTATTCTCTAAATCGACAATGTGCAATTACATTTATAGGTATTAATACATTTAACAAAATAAATATTTTAAAATATTTATAGAATAGAATAACTTTTGCCTGTGTAAGCTGCCATATTGAAATGATGCCACAAGGGAAACTCAAACAACAAAATTCTGTCCAACATCAACGTTAGGAAGGAGGCGTGTTTCTGACGGGAAGTGACGTTTTTCATGACGTTTTTATCCAAGTTCCAACTTGGAGAGAGATAATCGAACGCAGGATGAGAGTGCTGACGGGGTCAGGGTTTTCCACAGGAACACACATGCACACATGCCAGCAGCAGCCAATGGGAAATGGGGGCGGGCATCCAGAATGGCCTATCAGAAGGCTACAGGAGTGAACAACTAGGAGTGAAACATGGAGAGGAAGCAGACACCAGTATCTCTGTGCCGCTCCGCTCGCCCACATGCACCCTCCAAGCTATCCATCTATAAGCCCAAACCTCTCTATCCACTGACCCAGCCCACCAACTTGTCCAATTTCAAAAACTCCTCTGTCCATGATCTGTCCCACATATCAAATGCCTCTTTGTTTTTAATATTTGCTAAAATTTCCAAAACAAATAATCAGTTCGGAAAAAGAGAGTGCCTTGTCGAGACGTCTTCAGGGAGTAAGATGCCTCTGTGGTATCACACTAAATAAGACATTAATTAAGTAAACAAATGAATGAAGACACTTCCTGCTCTTTCTGATTCGGAAACGTCCCACCTCACACACCCCAATCCCCCAGCACAAACCTGAGCGGATGCTTATGCTGTATGGCGGGGGCCAGATAGAGTCTGACACCTGAGCTTGCCAGACAGATGAGAGAATAAATAAAACAGGCCACACTCCACGGCCTAAACGCTCTCTGCCGCGCCTCCGGGTCGTCCTGGAGACGGCCCTGATTGGTTGTCACGGAGATCACTGCAGAGATCGATGAGGGGCTACGCCGGCGGAATAGCGAAACAGAGGTCATGCCAGATGCTGGGAGCGGGAGTCACATTCGGGCCCCCTTCAGGGAGGGCAGAAAGGAAATCGATCCATCAATGTGGGGGGTGGGCTGTGGGATGTTTCTGAATCAGAAAGAGCAGGACCTCGCAGGTGAGACCCCAGGGACATACAGGAGCCGACAGAGGGGACAGGGGACTTGGAACCCAGGAGGATCGCCTAACAATGTAAAAGGTTGAGAGCCACTTCTAACAGGACTGGCAGAGCACCCTCCAGCCACACAGCCCCCTGCCTTAACACCTGCCTCCTCCTGCCTTAACACCTGCCTCCTCCTGCCTTAACACCTGCCTCCACCTGCCTTAACACCTGCCTCCTCCCTACTGCTGCCCACTTGCAGCCAGTCACAGCGACTGACCACAGGGAGGAACGATGAACCAGCTAACCGAATAAACACAAGACAAGCAGGGACACAAGATCAGCGCGTCCTACTGTCATCATTGCACACACACACATACATACACACACACGCACACACACACACACATAGGTTCGTTATTATATATTTGTGGGGACTCTCCAATCATTTCTATGGTAAAAACTTCCCAACATGATGGCCTTAACCCCTACCCAGCCCTAACCTTAACCATCAGTAACCAAAGAAAATACGAGACTTCTGAAATTTGTAGTTATTTGATTGCACTGACAGATTTTTGTGGGGACCTGAAAAATGGTCCCCATCACGTCAAAATATATATATTTCTTTTTATCCCATTGGGTTCCCATAATGTAATATAAACCGAATCCACACACACACATACACACACACCTATACTCATATCTTTGTGGGGACTCTCCATTCATTTCTATGGGAAAAATCTTAATCCCAACAATGACAACCACAACCCCTACCTTGCCATAAGTAACCAAACAAAAAAACAAGACTTCTGGCAGTTTTAGTTTTTTGATTGTAGTCACAGGATTTTACGGTTTCTGTCATGCCCTGCTCATCCGAACCTCTCATGTGCCACGCCCCCTCGCTAACTTGTGTGGAATCCCCTTGTCACCAGCTGTTTCTCATTGTTGTTCATTAGTCCTGTGTATTTAAGTCTGCGTATGAAAATGCCTCCCCTCAGCAGAATACCTCGACCTTGTGGACCAGGTATGTTACTGGCTTCAACAGCCTGAAGTCCTGGAAGACGGCTTGCGGCCGTGCTGCTCAGTCCAAGGACATGTTGGAGGAGATCTCCTCATCTAGTGAACCGCACCTAGCCGAAGAGGTATGGTAGAGACTGACCCGGCTGAGAGTCACAGAGGCAATAATGAAACAAGTCGCGCTGAACGGTGGATTGCCTTTTGGACCGCTGGCAAAATCGTCAAAGTGTCCCTGACTCCAGGAAAAGCTGCCCAGAGGAAGAGAAGGCAGAAAGGGAGGACAAGCCGGAGACTCTCCTGGGGTCCGTCTTTCTCTCTGCTGTTCCTCCTGCAGCATGTCGGGAGGAGCCCCTCCTGATTCTTAACCCGGCGGTGTTTGTCTCTCCGGGATTTCCTGCCGATCTGCAGTAGACACCCAAGGCTCGCCCGCTCGCCGCACCGAAGCAGACGCCCAGGCTCATCTGCCTACTGCTTTGCCTGCACCCAAAGCTCATCTGCCTGCTGTTTCACCTGCGCCCAAAGCTCATCTGCCTACTGCTTTGCCTGCACCCAAAGCTCATCTGCCTGCTGTTTCACCTGCGCCCAAGGCTCGTCTGCCTTCTGCTTCACCTGCACCTGAGGTGGCACCAAAAGCCTGCACTGTTGCACCTGTTCTCACCCCCGTGGTTTCTGTCCTGGCAGTTCC
Organism: Stomatorhinus walkeri; assembly: GCA_026784285.1. NCBI lineage: Eukaryota > Metazoa > Chordata > Actinopteri > Osteoglossiformes > Mormyridae > Stomatorhinus > Stomatorhinus walkeri. The sequence continues at coordinate 10,336,305 of JAODUD010000039.1, read as the reverse complement.
TGCTCTGCCCCCCTGGTTCCTGATCCCCTGGATCGTGTTCCTGCCCCAGTTCCCATGACCCTGTCCCTGTCCCCCAGGAGGTCCCGGGACATCAGACCACCACTCCTCACCCCAGCCACCACCCCAGCGTAGTAGATGCCGGCCGAGTCCCAGTCTCTCAGTCTCCAGGAGAGGAAGAGGACACCTGTGCCGGGGTCGAGTCCCACCCGCGCAGCCCCCTGGCTCGCCTTTGGTCCCCCTGGCTTTTGCTTGGTAGTCGCTTGCGGGTCCTTCAGCTCCTGCTTGGCAGTTGCCTGCGGTCCCCCTGGCTCCTGCTCAGTGGTCACCCATGGTTCCCACTGCAGTGCTTCGTCAGGCAGCTGCGGTCCTGCTTCTGACACCTCCTTAGTCACTTGTGGGTTCCCCAGCTCTGACTCGTCGGTTGCAACGCCTTGGCCTGCCATGGCTTCTGCTCCCTCCTCGCCTCCTCCAGTGTCCCCTTCTCCTCCCTCCTCCGTCAGTCCCTCCACCTTCCTCCATGCCCCCTTCAGCTCCTGCCTCGCGGTCACCAAGGATCCCACCTGCTCCAGCCTCGTGGTCACCCATTGCCCCTGCAGCTTCCGCCTTCCTCCTGCCGGGGTTCCCTCTGGCTCCCCCCCCCCCACCTTTGCTTCCTGGTTTTGTGCCCCTGTGTTCGCCCCCTATCCTTCAGTTCCATTTTTGTTCCCTGCTGGTCCCTTTGTTCCTCCTGTTGGGTTGTCCCCTGCTGTTGTCCCTCCATTGTTCCCGTCCTTAGTGTTCCTATTTGTATCTGCGTTTGTTCAGCTGTTGTCTGAGTTCTTGCCTTTTCTGTCCTTTGTGCAGTTGTTGTTCGCCGTGCCTCTTTGAAGTTGTTGTTTAGGTTTTCCTAGGTTCTGTCCCATTATGCGATATCCCCAGCTGGTGCCTTTAGGCATGTTTGGAGTGAGCACCTTCGGGGGGAGAGGGTTCTGTCATGCCCTGCTCGTCTGATATTTAAGAAACTGGTCTCTATAAGGTAAAAAAATGGGTATTCATCACGTTGTGGGGACAATTGGTCCCCACAAGGTAAGGTATACCTGGACCACACACACCCACACACACACGCAAGCACACACACACACACACACACATCGGAGGACCATGAAGAGGATGGATGAGAGGAAAATGAGGGTTGAAGGAGGCCGTTACAGGAGAGGATAAGGCCACAGCTGGAGCAGCGTTCAGGGTTCAAAGCTGAGCAGGTACAGCTGAAAGCCCGCCACCTGTCTTAGGTGGCAGCCCTTTTTGCCAAAAAGTGTCCCTCCATGTTGGACTGGACAGTGTGCTCTGATACCTACAGCTAAGTCTCAGAGCTGAAGTAAGGGTTGTGGACCATACCATTCTGAAGGGCAGGCTGGGGGTGCAGGTCTTGCCATTCCCCAAGCCGAGCCCCTGCTCGCTCATGCTCGCCTGACACCCGAGCAGCAGTCCCTGGAGACTGCAGCCTTTCATGGAGCCTTCCTGGCACAACGGTGACATCCAGAGACTCCTCGCTCCCAAAAAACAACATCATACTGTCTAGCTAGAATGGAACAGCTCCCAGGACTGGTTGTGCTTTCTCTGAGAAAATGTTGAGCTGCTGAGCCTTTGACATGATATACTCTGGGAGCATGGCTTTGGTTTCTGTTTAGCTAAGAGCGCTCACAACCCTGCTGATGTTCACCATCCTGGAGATCCCAGGTAAGCTCCGACTGGCTTTCTTTCTGCCTGGGGGGCAGGAACAGCCTCAAGGAGGTCTAGGTGAACGTACTGTCCTATTCATTGTTGCGAATGAGTTCCACCCGCCCCGTGGCTGGTTAAGGACGTCTCTATGCATTTCCTCTGGTCTGCTGCATGCTGGTAGGCTGGAGAAAAGGGAGGTGTTTACCTGGTCCAAGGTAGAGTACCTTGACTTGAGCGTGATGACCTCATCCAGATGAGCCCTGAACTCTCTCCGTGAGGCCTGTGGGAAGCCACAGGATAGTCACTCACCTTCACACACCATATACACACACACACATACACACACCCACGCACACACATACACTATTATACACTGATATTTACAGAACACTCCATTTTCATCATCAAAATCTATTTAGATATCAACATTTCTACCTTGCATTTTAACATCAGTTACTAAGGTCATATCATTAACAATAACTACAAAACAAAACGAAAACTGCTTATAGCATCTTGATATTTACCATGCATACATAACTGTCATGTTTCAGACACAAATTTTATAGTGTTTTACAAAGATTTTACTTTTGGTTTTATGGAAACAAAGTATGCTTATTCCCTGACAGTAAGTCAGACAAGTTACTATGTGTTCGACTGTTAAAATGGAAATAGCAATAAACAGTAGCAAACTTAATTATCCATCCATCTATCCATCCATTCATCCATCCACTTATTCGGACAGGGTCGGTGGGTCTGGACCCCATTCTTAGTAGCACAGGGAAAATCTTCCTTACACTTGATAAAATTACTTTATTAATATAAGGGAAATTCAAGTTTATACATTCAAATTGGATTCAAAATTCCAAATCTTGGCTGCCACATACCTGTCCCTTACCCTGCCTGAATGCCATACTGTACAAACTCGCAACACCATTATCGTCCTTATAAATAAGGGAAGAGGAACCAATGCGGGGTCTTTGCCCCATCGCTTAGCGTTAAGATCCACCTCGAGCTGATTGAGAAATGGCACCTCCAGTGTGCCTTTCATACGGCACTCAGTCTGATGCTGAGAGCAGTGAATCATTAACAGAGTTCAAATGTGACTTGGGTCCATATGAAGTTTGCTTTGAAAGCTTAGACCCAAAGTTTCCTGTTTGCTTTTCACCTTCTAGGCTAGTTTTTATCTGAGATGATTTTTATTCAGCATTCCGATGATGAATTTCACCCATTTATAAAACTGGGCACTTTACCACGCAGGCCAGGAAGGTTACATGTTTGCTCTACGTGTTTAATACCAAATGTGTGTGTTAATATTTTTAATCCAAATACCATATAAACTGCTATAGATGCCAGACTAAGGGAAATGCTTATTGATAAAACCAGGATGAGGTTCCTCGGTAACCTTTTTCGAGACTGACATCTGAAATTGATGAGGTAATGAGGTACAGCACAGATCTCCGAACATTAGGGGTGTACACGTATTCGCTCCGAAAGTTCTTGGTACGGGTCTTTCGATTCGGTACTCATATGTGACGAACGAATGCAGCAAATGCAAAACCTTTGTGTGTCACCCTCGAGTGACATTCGTAAAGGGGTGGGTGAAGCCTCTGTGTGGCACATGCATATACCTAACCCTACTGTGAAGTTGAAAGCTATTAGTGTGAATACAATTACAGCACAGGTATTTTTTTTAAATGCTACACCATAATGGATATTTATTTTGTTATGCTATGTATTTGTGTCGCACAGTTCTAATGTGAAGCTGAAAGTTGCCGATGTGAATACAATACAGATCAGATGCATCTAATTTCCTAAATGTGCACCTTAATGGATATTTATTTTATTTTTATTTACTTGAGAGACTATTTATTTTGATTTACTTTTAAGTAAATTTATTAGGATGCAGCAGTATTGACGGAGGCTTTTTATTTAAGAAAGACAGTCATACTTTGTTAGTAAACCACTGTATAATAATAATAAAAAAAAGCAATTTATGTTTTGTTTCTTTTACCTCCATTGTACTGCGGTACGTACAAACTGTGACCGCAAAACCGAGGTAAGTACCGAATTTCTGATTTTTTGATGCCGTTACACTCCTAGTGGACATTAAATATGGGTCTCTGTGCAGCATGGGAACAGATGCTGTCACCAGGACTGAAATGGTTGACAGAATCAATCAATCAATCAATCAATCAATTCATTCATCTTATGCTGGCTACATTCCCATCCGGGGCAGCACAGGCAACATGGCTGGGAAACACCCTGGATGGGATGCCAGTCCACTGCAGGACACACACGCACAGACATTTGTATTCATATCTACGTGGGAACTATCCATTCATTTCCATTGGACCAATCCTAATCACAACAATAAGAACCGTAACCCCAACCCAGCACTAACCTCAACCATAAGTACCCAAACAAAATACAAAACTTTTGGCATTTTTAGTTTTTTGATTGCAGTCACAGACTTCAATAAAATGGAGTTTCTCCTTACGCGGATTGAAAAAAATGGTCGCCGCAACGTCAAAATAAAGGTTTTTATCATGCTGCGGGGAAATTGGTTCCCACAATATATTTTGTACATGAACTACACACACACACACACACAGACACACACATGTTTGTAATTATACCATAGTCTATGACTCTCCATTCATTTCTATGGGGAAAACTCTAACCCCAACATGACGACCTTAACCCCTACCCAGCCCTAACTGTAACCATAAGTAACCAAATAAAACATGAGATGTCAGGCATTTTTAGCTTTTTGATTGCATTCACAGATCTTTGTGGGGACCTAAAAAATGACAATCAAATAACAATCATAATCCCCACCCATCTCTAACCTAAACAATAAGTAACCAAATAAAATAAAAGTCTTTTTTTATTTTAGTTTTTTTTTTTTTATCAAGCCATAGATTTTTATGAAATTGGGTTTCCTCTTTGGGGACCAAAAAATGTCCCCACAGGGTAAAAAGTTACAGGTTTCTATCACATTGTGGAAACAGACAATGTAATATAAACACACACACGCACACACACGCACGCACGCAACATGAGGAGAACATGCACACTCAGAGAAAAAAACTCTTCTGCTGAATATACAAATAGTGTTAGTGACGCAGCACACTGCTATCAAGGTCGGAGAAACGCTGGCATCAGTGCTGATATCAGGTGAAAACACATGTAATCCAACAGCAAAGCCCCCTCATGCCGAACACGCCAAAGCCAGCACTGTGCAGTATGCCAACTGTCCATATGCGTTCGCTTATGCTGAAGCAGGGGTCTCCGGACTACTCCTTTATAAAGTCCACAGGCAGAGGGAGGACGTTTCAGGCGACGTTTCTGGAGTGACTCGGAGCTGCAATATGAGCACCTTCACCGGGGCTCTCAAGTTTTATCAAAAGTTTGGAAGGAGCTCTGTTAGGGGCAAAGTGTGTGTCTCACGGTCAATGCATGAGACTTGAGCGCCTGGCCTACCGCATTCATCAGATCTCGCTCTTACACTTTCACCTTGTCTGCACTCCATCTTCGTGCGCATCCATGTAGTAATGTTCTTGCAGCGCGATCACACGTAACATATTTTGGAAATTACCCAGAAACAACAAATACTGTTTTCTGATTGGCTGATAGTTGACCATTAAATCTGTGTAACTTGGGACAGCTATGAACTCCGCGGGAAACTCCACTCCGCATGCCTGCGCATTGTCCAGTAATTCTATATAAGGGGACGCCTTCGTGGCCCTTACGCCCTTATCCCTTACGCCTCACTGTGGGAAATACAACTTATGAACTGGTTGAAATGTGTATCTCACGGTCATTGTGTCATTGCGACTTAAGTGCCCTATCCTTCACCCTGAAATAAAACCAAAACCACATTGCCCATTAATCCTGAAATCACACACCTGCAACGTGCCTGAAGGTCAGCCATGTCTCCTGATATCAGAGAGGTCAGCCATGGGACGCAATTATGGCACCGTGACCTTTCACTTCGAATCAAGCGGCTGATTTTCAAATAATCATCCATCCATCCACCCTGCTAACTTCCCACCAACGATCCTGGTCAGGGTCAAAGGGGACCTGAAGCCCGCCACAGGCAGCACAGGGCAGAAGGTTGAAGCCCACCCTGGATGGATTGCCAATCCACTGCAGAGCACATACACAATTACAGCCTATGGGCAATTTAGTGATCGTGGACGTGTTTGTGGACAGAGGGAAGAAACCCAGGTGACACGAGAAGGGCATGCAAACAGCACACGTACACAGACAGGGGGCACCAGAGGATGGATTAAAAACCTCAACCCAGGGAGTATGGGACAACAGTGCTACCCACTGAGCCACTGTGCCCAAAATGTTTATCCAGTTACAAAGAAAACACACCAAGAAAATATAGATTAGCAAATGGCTCATTCAAAATCACCACCAGTGGCAATAAGCGTTTCTCCTAACTAACAGTACACAAATGAATGCCATGTGGAACATGGAGAGCTGATGTATTAGTAGGCCGACTGTGGGGCATGAGCGAGTAATGAGCGGTGACCATGGTGACGTGGAGACAGGACGAGGGTTTGGTAAAACGCATGCTATAATACCTCAGAAACACTACAGGAGGATGTGCAGGAGGGGAGCCGGCCTGGGTGCCATGAGAGAAGGAGGAGAAGAGAGAAGTGTTACTAGGACTGTTAATGGACAGAGACACCGCCCCCTGCTGGTCGGAGGACCAATGTCTCTCTCAAAGTGGCCACACAAGGCTTAGCAGAGGCAAAGCTCTTCTGACTGGTTAAACGTCTCAACTTCCCCCATCTCTCACTGCAGCTGTTCTCAGTTCCAGGAGCAATTCTGCTGAGTCAACACCTTCCAGAAGACTCCATTACCATAAACACTGACCCCTATTGGCGGAGATGAGTTATGAAGGGCTCGGAATCCGGCAAATACACAGACGCACACATGGCCGTGTTACTGTCACAATGCTGATCGCGGTACAGCATCCCGTTTGGTACGAATGACCGCCAATCTCCAAATCCTACGCAGAACATTTTCACTTTGAGGATGCGCTGAAGAGGGTGTCTTACATTTTTCTAAGACTGCTGCATCCCAGTCAGAGGGTTAACTGCATGAGGCTTCAGTCTTGCAAGGCTCACTTCCTCTCGGACAGATGCACTCCTCTGCCACGCTGCTTTGGTTCATTCCGCATCTCTGGCGGGCCGTAAATCAGTCCCCCCGCCCTACGTTTTGTTGCGTTTATGTTTTACTGTATGCTTGTTAGCAGAGATATTAGCAGGCCCCCACAGACTGCCCCCCAGTCCTCGGGCCCATATAGAGGTTGTAACCTTTTACAACACAAGGTTTAAAGGTTCTGTGCTTGTCGACCAAAAAGGACACGAAGCCTGAATGACAGCGCAGTCAAAGGTCAGTCGGAATGACGTGCATTGCCATGGCAACCACAGAGATGCAGGCTTCCCGTGGGGCCAACCTCTAACCCTGGTTTCCCTAACAGACCCCCCCTTGGCCTTCCGAAGTACATGCACCAGCGGCGATCAGTGACATGCGCAAGCTTTGTGACAGATCCCACAGCAGCAGCTCTGGAGGACAGAAGGAATGCAACCAGCCTGTCCAGCTGTGATCAACGCCCATAAAGCACAAAGCACCCTGGGAAAAACCTGGCCACATTCTGGGGCTGGCAGACGGCCACCCGCCTGAGGGCGTCTGGCACAGACCAACACATTTTTACAGGTCACTACATTCGGAGTCTCGAATGCATTTGAGGGCGGCAAGATTACAGCGTCTGACTTGTCCTGTCTGAAGCCGTCATTATCACCTCTGCCTCAGTGAGGCGCACTGCCATTTCTGGTTACCAAAGTGCATGAAGTCAAAAGCCCATCAGGCAGCAGATATGAAAACCAACAACCTACTGGTGTTATGGATATCCATTAATGTCACATGCACTGCCTTTATATTAAACAGACCCAGCCATGAATAATGAATGTAGAGATGCACATTAATATTATACAAATATTCACAAAAGGACTAGCTTCAACTATTCAATAATAAGAGTCTAACTGCTCCCTTATTCCAGACAAAAATAAAAAAAACATACAATACCATCCACAAATGTCTTTACATTGTGTATAAATAGTCAAGAATTTTTAAAAAGCCAACATAATTTGTTTTTTTTTAATGTAGGATCCTGACAGACCTACAGTAGGACATTGCTCCTGGTGTTCAGTGACTCGACACTGCAGCCACACCACTGCAGCCCATCTGCTTTGCATTCTGGAAGGATCTCGGCTGCCTCCTTTGTGCTAATCTTGCTTTTAGTGGTTTCGGTTAGCATACACGGTACAGCCAAGATGCCACCGTTTGAATCAGCCCTGTTTGGAGTGACGCTCAGTGTCACACAGTTCCTATAATCCCTCCTCCCGCGCCATCGCAACTGCTCATGGCAGCAATACGTCTCTCCCAAATCGTCCTGGGGGGTCCTCCTCGACCTACTAAGCTCCTCAGCGCAGTCGCTTGCCCAGCAGGAGCCTTCCCACGCTTCACTCACATCTTCACACCACGGGACAGCGTACTGGGACACCTCAGAACTGCTCCTGCTGATTCTGCTACACGTAGTTCACAGCATCTCCGTAATCAGGCGACTTTAAAGGGATCACATGACAATCCACCCCACAAGAAGCTGACATAGCTTTATACAAACTAGGACTCTACCATTATGGCCCAGAGATGCATGAATGAACCGCACCTGTACGAGAAGGACACAGAGCACCACCTCCAGTCTCCAGCTTGATAACAGTTTATGATCTGGTCCATCATCCATAAGATGCTTGTGGGTGCATGTGTCTGACAAATCACAGACCAGGTCAAAGGGCAACGTCATCACTTTCTTTAAAATTCTTTATGATGGAGGTGCCTTCTCTCCACTCCTGTATGTGCTCCCCCATCATCTCTGTTCTTGTCTCATGGCTGCATGCAGAAGCATGTGAGTACCGCTTCACCCCCCCAGTCCAGGGTTGGACCAGCCCAGAGTGGATTACATTTTCCTGAGGCTTGAGCTCATCACAACCACAACCTCCACCACCCCCAAAATGATACCCCCCACCCTGCAGAACCACTGCAGCACTGTGACGCACACGT
>JAODUD010000039.1:10289178-10292641 GCA_026784285.1 Stomatorhinus walkeri | reverse complement strand
ATCCCCCCCCCCCCAGCAACAGGATTCCCAGAAAAAAAAAGTAATGAAAACTGGTCCAGCATAGGTGTTCCTCTATGGCCCTGGACTTGGGTGTCAAACCCACTTCCCACCGGTGCCAGTCCACCAATAAGGTTTCACAAAGGCATGTATTTCATCATCATCATTATTACAGAATTCCTGCCATCCTTAATATACACAAGCAGAAGCAAAACGAGCGCCTGGGCAAATCAGTTAGGTGTCCATATTCATGTAGGGAGGTGGACAGGGGGACAGATGTTTGGAATCTGTCTGTGGGATGTCTGGAGCGGAGGTGGAGCGGAAGGACTTGCAAATGCCCTTAGGTCAGCCGAACTCTCAGGGGGGAATTCTGGGTCGGAAGGGAGGAAGCGTCTTTATCACTGACAATAGGCAGAAAGAGACCCCTCCCAACTCCAAAACCAAGATGAGGGCTGGTTCCAGGGTTCCCGAAAAATAAATTTCACTTGTCCACATAGTGACCAGGGACTGAGGGTCACAGCGTAGCCCCCAAGGGGCCCTCCCCAGGTTCCAACATCATCGGCCTGATGTAAGTTAGGAGTGCCAGAGGCAGGTATCTGACTTTAATTTCACTCTCCAGAGCAGAGACTGTTCTGATCAGCACTTTAAAAGCAGCAAGACAAGGCTTGTCAGGCAGCCTGCTTTGATGTCAGTGCCTTTGAATGGAATTTTCAAGGGGGGGGGGGGGGCGTTTTCATATTTGTACCTCAAGTTCATTTCCTCTCACAAAATGTTTCTGAAGAAAGAAAGAGGAGCACCATCTCTCTGTGGGGGGGGAGTGGCTGGGCTGGCACTCCCCTCCCCTCCAAATCCCACAGCTTCCGTCAGGAAGGGCGTAACAAAGGACAGCATCCACAACGGACTCCTTCCCCTCAAACTCCCTCCTCATTGGTGGAGAGCCTTGCACGCCCATCTCTCCGGCATGTCCGAAGGGAATTCAAATCAAAACTAATTAGGGTGGCAAAAAAAGAAGAAAAAACCAAGAAGACTTTTCTCAGCTTAATTGTTTCAAGTCTGTCTAAAATTAGCCCGGCCACACACACGCACACACACGCATACTCGTGTTGATTCATATCTTTTTGAAATACATATAACTTTGGAAGTCCGCCCACACAATCCTGACAGCCTGAGCTTCCCTGACTTGTTACCGCTGAAGAAAAAGGAAAGGGGGAAAAAGGAAAGGGGGAAAAAGGAAAAAAAAAAACAAAACATCTGTGCAGTCTGCCGCAGACGACAGATTTCCCGGCAAACCCTTTCAGTGGCAATTTACGGCCGTGTGGGTTTCACAGACTGCCTTCTCCACAGACCAGCTGTTTGTCCGCAGCCCGGGCTTCGACTTGGCAAATGAAGCCTTGATTAAGGACGGGGCCGCCATCTCCGGATCAGAACGAGTCACGCGGCGCCATCGACACCTGAATTAAATTCCCCAAATAGCTGGAAGTGAGAGAACGCGGGGAGTGTGTGGGAAGTGGCGTTTCGGAACGGATTATGGTCCGCGGCAACGCCGTCGCTCTCGCCCGCCACTTCATGCCCAACTTAGCAACTCAATCTTCTCAGTCTCCCACTCTAGAAAACGCAGAATGAACCACAGAGGGTACAGATGCACTTGTGTGTTTGATGTCGACCCTGGGAATGTGCCACAGTGACACATACAGCGTCCAAATGGTCCCGCCTGGTATCACAAAAACCTGATGTACCCGGCCAGATTCCCAAATCACAAGCGAGGACTTCAGCCCTCGGGGGACGGGGTTATGCAAGCAGGCTTCTGAGAATAATCTTTAATTGACATCATGTTCCAGTTGGCGGAGACACTCTCATGTCTCCCTCGGCCTGCGAGGAACGCATCAGGTGCCAGCTGGACGAGTATCGGTTTGGGAGTGATGCTCTGCAGAGGTGCACAGGTGCTACAGCTCACCGGCAGAACCAACAACAAAAGTCCCCAACAAGCAGGAAGAGCTTCTGCTTTCACTTCAGTCCACTTCAGTCTGAGATACAGGCTGCTTCCATTTTGCTAATACACTCCAGAAGACTTCTGATTAGCTGTCTTATACAATTACAGACAAGTGTGGATTTTGCACATCACATAGGTGGCTTAATGGACACCATGATTCCCTACTTGTGGAAAAATAAAATAATGTACTTTACTGTATGGCGGATGTCTGGGTATTCGTTTTTCATTAATCAAGAGGGCCAGATATTAGATACGTGATTGGCTGAGACCTAATCCATTAGCTGTAATGACTGCATGGCCAATCTTTATAACGCACACTTGCATTAATCTTTTACATATTCCAAACTGTGAAAATGTCACCATTCATTCTCGGTTTATGCATGTCCCCGTCACTAATCACACACAGGATTTCTGCCGGTTACACTTTGTCAGGTACTGTTTGTCATCAATCGGGGTCCGCCTGTATGAAATGTCAGTACAGCAAGGCAGAATCAAACAGAGTAATATTTTATACGGAGGGAGAGAGGCGATATGTTTGACTAATAACATTCACACGCACACTTTAACTCATGTATCACCCCAATCCGCGGATAGAGAATATATTAGGGGGATCCTGAAGCTTTAAAATAGACGCCCGTCTTTGGGATCGTCGCAGGCTTTTATGGCACCGGCTGGGGGCTCCGTTTCAGCACCATGAGCAGTAGCAGTGGACAGCGCTCCGTTTCAGCACCATGAGCAACGGACAGCGCACCGTTTCCTTTCCGCGTACAGGGAGGGCGAAGGGGAGCGGGGTTTCCCTGCCTCATCTGTGCGTCCTCAATGCCGCTTCCATGCACACATATTTTTTTTACCAGGGTGAGAGACACGAAAAGCGGGAAATAAAACCAGCTTAATTAATGCAAAAACACAAAAAAGCTTTCTAGGAACGAACATATATTTGCATACCTGTTTATTACTCCGCACCCTTTTGTCATCTACGTACAAAAGGGGGAATCGCTATTTTGCAAGCCTGCCAGCCACTTATATGGCTCCTGTTTAAAAAGCCTTTTAATTATTTCCCTGAGCTACACGCACAGCATTTATTGAAAAATAAAAATGAAAAAAGCTTTGTCCATTTGCCATTTGCGTTGTGACAGAGAAACAGGGAAAAAGCGACCTCCGGCAATCACGTAGCCGGGTATTATAGCTCCTGATCATTTTAAAAAGCCAAACGATGCGGTCGGTGGCAGGGTCGACAAACCGGGAAATGTCCGCATTTCGGTCGGCTGTCATGCTACCGTAAATAACCGGCATCCAGAGCCCGGTTCCGCTAAGGCGAGGATCCGGCTTTTTTTAATTACGATTCACTTATTCATTCGCACCTACTCTGCATCCCAAAGAAGCAAAGATATTACAGAAATGCACAGTGTTTCTGGGAAATAATCACCGACTTGAAAAAGCAGCAGTTCGACGTGCCTATAAAAGCCAAAGCCTTTG
>JAODUD010000039.1:10281678-10284178 GCA_026784285.1 Stomatorhinus walkeri | reverse complement strand
GCGAGATGCTTTGTGCTGCTTTCTCGAGGCTCACATATAATCTGCTATTAGTTAATTCCCTTCACTCCAGTTCAGCTACAATGTTTGCTTTTGAGTACCGTCAGCATAATAGCTCTTCAGTGGGGAACAAGCATCTCTCCATCCATCACCTGTGGATTTCCCAGCGAATGGCTGACGCAATGCTTTATGGCCCTTTGCATTTATTAAACGAGAACAGGTCTAAAAAGCTTCTCACACCAATCACTGTCATCTCTGGAATGCTATCCACAGTGCCCTATAAGCACCAGGATGGCCGGTCAGACTGTCAGGTGCACCGGACTGAAGTGTCCTTGTTAAGCATGCTGAGGGATCTACAGCTCCATAAGAGGACAGATATATCCCTTAACGCTCAGCACAGAAAATACAATCCAATAGCTAAAAATAATGTGGACATCATTTCTAGGACAAACCTGGGATTAATAAATAAAAATAGTACAAGCGTTTCCCAGAATTAAAATTCCAAAAAACATTCTACATTAAACAGGTATTAAAAAACTGGTATTAAAACAGAAATACTCTAGTCAATACCTATCAGTGTTGGATGCATCGTGGGTGTATTGTTATATGAGCAGTGCAGTCTGGAGAGGTGGAAGTTGAGTTTGCACCTAAAGCTCATCGCATCAGTGCATCACTCATCACTTTAAGTGTTTGCCAGGAAATTTGGCAAAGATGGTATGGAGAAGGGTCACCACAAGATGATGAACAAGCCGAACGAGATGGACAGGGCCTGATAGGCGGTGATCATGATTATTAAACGGGATGTGGCTCGTAAGAAGCTGGTGCGAGATGTAGAATGGCTTGTGTGTAGAAGGTTTGTAGCAGAGCTCTGGATGCGATGGAAGGACTAATGAAGAGATGCCGGCTGGCCGGGAAGTGGTGCGGCGAGGCCGTGACAGCAGCCGAGTCAGGCTGGTGGTGAGGGAGGTAGGAGAGACATTGGGAGGAAAAGCACAGGGTTGCCTAAATGGGATGGAGAGCTGGTGGGGTCAGGAGCTACAGACAAGCAGGAAGGAGGAGGAGATGAAGGGGTAAGCTATCCTTTTAGGGAGGTTCTTATTTTAAAATTTTAATGAAGTTATTCTTTAATCCCATTGACACCCAATTTGGAATAACCAAGTACTCCATTTCTCACACATTTTCATCTCCACGTGTGCCAGCTTGGGTGTGTGTGTGTGTGTGTGGGGGGGGGGGGCAAAGAATAACACACTTCCTCCAATACGTCTGCTGTCAGCCACCCACTTCTCTTCACTCCCTCGGGCTACAGTTTCATCAGCGTGCCACACTTGGGGAACAATGCTGTCTTTCTGGCACTCTATTCCAGTGACAGCTGCACAGAGCTCCCAGTCAACAGCAGGGGGTGCTATAGAGCGACGCCATCTACACCAGCCACCGTAACTCAGGCCGGCTGCCATTCTCTGGGACCTCACCTGACAACAGGATGGCAGACTCGAACCTGCATCTTTCCCAGAGAGCGCTCCCTGTTGTCAGCAGCGTACCACAAGGCAGGCTCATTTTGAGGCCGATCTCCACGTCCCAGCTCATTTCATAACAGAGTACCGCCATTTGAACAGTGACAGTCCCTGCTGACACATGTGACACTTCCACAGAGATGTAATTCGTTCTGCATATGGGTGAAAATTTGGAGTTTGAGCTATTTTTTAAAGAAAGGTTCCAAAGAACTTACTTTTCCATGCTTACTTTATAGTAGATATTCCTTGAGTTTGTTTCTTTTATTGTTAATGCTGGCTGATGTTGTTTTCTAGCAAAAGTGTGCAATTGTACGTGTGTGTGTGTGCGCGTGCGTGTGTGTGTGTGCATGTGCGCGTGCGCTCGTGTGTGTATGTGTGTGCGTGTGTGTGTGCATGTGCGAGTACACTTGTGTGTGTATGTGTGTGCATGCATGTGTGCGCGTGTGCACGTGTGTGTGTGTGTGCCTTCCTATTCACACACATGTGCCTCTATGTATTTAACACAGCTCAAGTGATTACAAGCTGAGTTCAAGTGTCAGCTGAGCGCTTGACTCTCCTGCCAACCTCAGGGATTTATGGGAAAAGCTTCTTCTCCTTGTGTATGAAAGAGGAGCTTTATGCGACGCAGGGCATGCGGTTCTGCTTTTCACATAAGCGCTGAGACAGACTCCTGAGGAGCAGCCTGCGGAGTGAAGGGTTCAAGCTGGGAAAGCCCACTCCTCAGCGCTGCATCTGCTATCTACTGGGGAGTTATGGGATTGGTTCAGTGCATCCGTCCATATCTCATATTCCATAATCTCTTATCCAGTGTACGGATACGGTGATCCCAGGGTCTATGCCAGGCAACGCTGATATCAAAGTAGGGTGGGGTGCCAGTCACTCACACACACACACACACACACACACACGCACACCTGTGTAGGGTAAACATATCCTTATGGGGACCGCTCATTCATTTCTATAGGGAAAATGCTAATGCTAACTATGACAAC
>JAODUD010000039.1:10235432-10246844 GCA_026784285.1 Stomatorhinus walkeri | reverse complement strand
CCCCCCCCCCCCCCCCCCCCCCCCCCCCCCCCCCCCCCCCCCCCCCCCCCCCCCCCCCCCCCCCCCCCCCCAGCGGAGAAAGTCAGGACGTTTGACAAGAGGAATTTACATTCAATGAGCACGAGTGGTCAAAAAAAGGTCAGTGCAGGAGGATATTAAAATAACACCCGCGCGTGCACATGTGCACACACGCACACATACACACACACACACACAAATAAATAACATTCCTTCCTGCTCAGTTCTCTAATTGGATCTAAAGTCCATTCTACTTTCCTTGGGAGAGCAATTCCTTCATGAGATTGGCTGGACTGACCAGATGTTTAGTCCTTCCCTTTTGTTCACAACCCCGATGCTGCAGGAGGGGGGGGATCTCGGTCAGGGGTTTGCTGTGTGCTGGGGTCAGGAACACCCCCTCCCATCCCCACGCAAAACCGCTGTAACATCCTGTCCGTTCGGTTCTGGATGCAGCGGTCTCTCGCTTCCCCGTGCGAGCGTGCAGGCTGTAGCGTGGCCCCGCCCCCATTAGAGGTGGAGCAGTTTGTCTGCCTCGGGGTACGTGGGGTATTTCACTGTCTCGATCTTCTCCTTTACCTTGTAGGAGGGGTAGAGGCCCGTGCGGCCTATCTTGCGGTTGAGGCCCTTGGAGTAGCCATCCCAGTGGTTGCCGGCCACACCAATGACGTCGCCGGGCCGCAGCGGGATGTCCTCGGCGCCGCGTGGCTCGTGCGGGTATATGGCTATCTGGTTGTGTGCGTTCTGGCCTCCGAAATAGTAGATGTCGTCGAGCGAGTAGAAGCAGGAGGAGGCATCCGGATGGAGGGTCTGCATGATCTCGTAGGCCACACGGCACACCTGCACGATGACATCAGCAGCCATGAGCATGGGATCCCCCCCCCCCCAGAAGAATAAGTCATAATCTTAAACCTGACTCACGGTGGAGCATGTTGCTGTGGAGTGGGGTTAGGGTTAGGGTTTGGAATTTCAGAATTTTTCAGTTGAAGGTTTCAGCCAGAAGGAAAGTTTACAAGTGCTTCAGGTCTCCTTAGACCAGTGTTTCATAGAGTTTTTGCCTGGAGATGCGCCAAAAAACATTGGTGATGTCTTGTGACCCATTCCTCCCCTACAATACATTTCACCAACGAATAAAATTTGTTAACATATTGCTACTAGGTATGTAACGATGAATCATGAATTGGTTAAAAATCGATGTTAATATATGACGATTTAAACTGAATCGGTTATGATTGGTTAGGGTTACGTATATGATCCCGCATTTGCGCTTGCAACACCTCGGCACACGCCTCCTCTTTACCCCGACATGCAGAACTGCCGTAAACGTGGAAATGAGTTGCGGTCGATAGCTTTTTCTCAAGGACCCGGATGTGTGTCACACTAGATTGAAATTGAATTTGCGAACTGAATTTTTTGAGGTAGGATAAATGCTATTTCAAGTTACTGGAATTTAGATTCAAACTATTAAATTCAGATTCAGTTTTGTAATGCGGATAACTGCAGATTCAGATATACAAAATTCATGTTCAGTTTCTAGTGGCACAAATATCCGCCCATATACTTCACGGTACAGAAAACCTGGTGTGATATTACATTCAGAAGTCACTGCATATTCACGTCACGTCGTACGAGATGGCGAGCGAATTTGAAATTGAGGACACATCCCCTCGATCTTAAATCGGTGGCGTGGCAGCGTTTTAGCTTTCCGGTAATCACAAACACACAGGCAAGACAAAAACTGCGTGCAAACATTGTAAAAGACTGATAACATACACAAATAGCACAACAAACATGCTTCAGCATGTCCATCGACACCACAGTGAGCTAAATTCACTCAATTCACCAGAGCCAGAGCGAAGATTATTAAATGGGAAAACCGCGCTAAAAAGCTGCACATACAAGCCTTAGTTTATTTGGTAACGCTTTATATTAAATGCATCTTCATAATGCATTATAATTATGCATTCATAGAACATTCAGTGCACCTGCATAATGCATTATAATTATGCATTCATAGAACATTCAGTGCACCTTCATAATCCATTCATAGAACATTCATAAGCAGCATGCAAGTACACTTTAACATCCTAACATCCCTAAACAGCTTTAATATACATTGATAACAAACATTACATGATTATACAATTAAAATGTTTGCTACAATGTTTGTTATTATTATATAATGTTTGTTATTAATGTATATTACAGCTGTTAAGGGATGTTAGGATGTAAAGGTATACATGCATGATGTTTATGAATGATTTCTGAATGCTTAATGAATACATTATAAAGGTGTACTGAACATTTTACGAATGCAATATAGAAGCTTTATAAAGGTGCACTTAATGTAAAGCGTTAACATTTATTTATTTGAATTATTTATTTATTTATTTTGATTTGGATTTTTTTTTTTATTATTTTATTCAATTTCAGCTGCACTGTTAAGAAGAGGACACATTTTGCACAGTTTAGAAAGATAAATGAAGGAATATTTTAAAATAAATTTGTCTCCAACTGATTCTGTTAAAGAATCCTGAAAAAATCATATCATGAACTCAAAATCGTGAATCGTATCAAGTTGTGAGTTGAGTGTATCATTACATCCCTAACTGCTACTGATGACTTTTGCAAATGGGGGGGGTCCCACATAAAATTTCCCCAATCAATACAATCAATAGAATTCACCGACAAATTCCATATTCAAAAAATTTTGCACACAGGTTGAAAACCACAGCATACAACGACAAAATGCACCCTCTGCATTTAACCCATATGTGACATGGCAGGGATTTGAACCAGCAACGTTCCAACCACAAGCACGCTCCACTAACCATTAGGCCAGCACTGCCCCTGCACCACAGCTCCCCTATCCCACAGCTGGACGCCGAGCGTCCAAACAGCACAGCATACCTGGGATGAGAAGGTGCAGACCAGGAAGTCGGTCTGGGACAAGAAGTGGATGTCGAGGATCACGCCCCTCAGCGAGTTCTCTGTGTAGCGGTTGGGCAGCCCAGCAGACCAGGAGATGGAGTTGTCGCTGATGAACTCGTAGTCCTGGTACCTATAGACACAGACACACCAAACTCAGGACAGAGACACCCCTCCAGCAAGCGCACAGCAGACCTCACAGGCGAGGGCGGCGGACACGCACTTGTTCCTGGCTTCCTGCAGCAGGGAGGGGTCGTCCGTGGCCAGGTACACACGCTTCCTGTCCACACGCATCCGCCGGGCCAGGTGCTCAAACTGCTCCTCCACGTGCACCATGTACTCCTCGATGGGGTGGAAGGCCGCCTCCGTGCCTACCTTGTCTGTGCGACGTACGTGTACTCTACAGGAAGGGAAGTCGGTGGCATCACGATCCTGTGTGACTGACAGAATTAGGTACCCCCCACACTCCCACGATGTCTGTGACAGGTGGGCAGCATTTGTGTGTCATAGAGAGAGAGGGACGGTGTGACACAGGAAGAGGGCCCACTATACTTCTGTGTGTGCAGACAGTAAATCCAACTGAGGCAGAGAGAGGCAGCTGTAGTAACTGCTTGACCATGCCCCTCCACCCAGTTGTGAATGTAAAGGCCTCTTCAGCCATTACCCAGCATGCCATGGGATCTTTCTCTCAGTCACATTGACCGATGACACTGGAGAGCACTGATACTGTGCAACACAGAGTCAGAAATGAGAAACAGTTTTACACATAAACAGTACACACCATCTGACCAAAGGGTACCCGCAGGGGGCATAGTGGTTAAGGGCTTGGGAAGTTAAAATCGTAAACAAAAAAATCTTAAAACCAAAACACTCAGCAATGTAAACAGGTGGGAGGAAAAAATCATCATCCGAGTTGTGATCTGATCCCGCCCCCCCACACCCCATGTACCGACAGAGGTCAGGTGGAGTTCTGATTCGGTTGTGGCTGGTACTGGTTCCCATCCCAGCTTAAATGCAGTATTCCACTCAGAGCACCTCAAACCTACTCCATGTGCCTGAGATGTAATGCAACGATGCCACATTACTCTCTGCAAACCGAAGGACTGACCTCACACATATGGTACATTCATCCATACACATCCCAGTAACAGAGGACTGAAGAGTCAGACCAGGAGAATGAGAGGGAGTCCTGTGCTGTGGGTCCCCTCTGTCACACACGCATCAAACCGCACGGGACGGTGACCGAAACATAACACAAGCCGTAATCACCTCCTGGCTAAACCACAAATGAAGCAGCAGTAGCCAGAGACAAGCCCATGACTCTAAACCGTGATTTTGCGAGACCTGTACCTACACCTTGATTTCTTTCTTGAGCACCGACAACCTTTTAAGTGAAAGAATTAAAAACCAATCAGAAGCCAGAAGAATTTCCTCAGAGACACAGTCAAGCAGCAGCGTGGCTTCCTGATCACATGCTGACATCGATCTCAGTCCTTCTCACTGGACGGTATTGACTCCGTTCAATAGAGACTGCTTGTCTCCACAAGGCCATTACAGGCCATGTATCACATAGAGGTGTGAAACAGGAACATTATGTACCTAAAAGAACACACTGAGTCCGCCCTGGTCCCCCCCCCCCCGCTCCCTGACTATAACAAAGCTTCATCTACAGTTATCTTCAGTGTATTTAAAGGCTGTTCCTCTGCCGCATTAACGGGAAATATTTCCAACAATACGCCGGCTACCTTTGAGTAAAGAAAGCATTTCCTTTGTTATGATCTAAGTTGGGCTCCTGCTGGTTTCCATTTGCGTTGACGTGCTCTCGAACGAGACGTCCTCACCACCGACGCCCCGCCCACTCTGTCACACTGAAGCATCTATGTAAAGACACAAATCTCTCGAAATTGGCTGCTACCATTTCCTGTGCTCTGTACAGCAGCGGTGCCGTCAGATCGAGAATTACAGTAATCCGGAATGTGTCAAAACACCTACTAGGGTGATTCAATGGTGCCTACAATAGATGAACATCAGAGAGGATGATACCCAACTGTCTTTTGCACTGCGTTAACATTCATGACAGGTAAACTGCTGAACAGGGGCTTGTTTAACAAGTAAGAGACACACTTTGGCAAGTGTGCATGCAGGATGCGGGACCCACTGTCTGTGCAGACCCCGGATGGGGGGCCACTGTCTGTGCAGACCCCGGATGGGACACTAATCCATTGTTAATTGCTGGGCACTCAGATGAGGTGATTCCCTCGAAAACACGGACCATCCAGGACATGTGAACAACATGGCATGAATGGCAGGAATCGAACCCTCAACCCTGTCTGTCACAGTACACAGACTTGTTGTCTTGCACACTAATTCCACAATCGCTATGAAATTCAGGCACGGGAATTAGAGAATTCAGTGGTCCGATAGCCACCACTTGTGCAGGTAGGGTGGGTCGTGGGCTTATTAAGCAGTACCTGTGTGGGTCTGAAGGACCGGGGGATGCGTGTGTGTGCGTGGGAGCATGAGCGTGTGTGTGGGTGCGTGTGATCAGGCAGCGGCTCCCCGGGACGCTCAGCCGAGCAACAAGCGCCTTTATTTCCTTTGTAAATAAAACTCAAATTGAAATGTGGAGCTGGAGGCATTGGCCGCAGGACCAAGCGAGACTGGAGGAGGAGAGGGAGGGTGGGGGCATGCAGGGGGGGGGGGACTCTCTCTGGTCTTCCATAAGCGGGACTCCGTGTGTCTCCCCCTCACATGCCCGCCCCCCTACTGCATCGCTGTTCCCACACTTACATTACTTGTTTCCATTTTTTTCCCCCCAGAGCCAATTCGGCTATTCCTGGCAAACCCGAGGTGTGCTGGGCTACTTACAGCCAGGCAGAAATAATCAATACCCGCACGGATGCTGGGGGCTTTTTCTGTAGGGCTGCAAGTACAGTGAGATCATGGAGCCCCCCCCCTCCGACTGAGCTCTGTTGAGAATGCCAGAGTTATTTCTCAGAGATTCAGTCCAAATGCATGGGGAACAGCGTCAAGTCGTTTGCTCCTGGGATGGGGGCGAGCTATCTGCCGCCGGGCCTTTCTGTGTCGTTACGCGATTTAAAGCGATGCCTTTGCAGTTCAGCCAGTTACTATGGGAACCCGAACAACTGCAGGGAAGTTTTGAAAATTCAAATCAATTTGTTTCATGGCTGTTAGCTTTTCTTTTTTTAAATCGCATTGTTAACTAACACGATTTCGGGTTACTTTAGTCTACATGTCGGAAGCATAAGAGTGCCTGTGTCACCCCCAGCAATGTCACCTTGAAGCTGGGGGGGTACGGTAAATAAGACACCTCCCCACACTGCACATTTTCCAGACTGCGCTAAATGCTAATTCAGTTGCAGCAGACTGATTCAGCCGATCAGCTGTGAGAAATCAGCAGCCATTGTTGTGACCTATGAGATATTCATGACATGAATTTAAAAACGAATTAATACCGAGAGTACAATTTTTGCTTTATTTCATTTCACTTCAGTAATTAATTTTTTTTTGGGGGGGGGGGGGGGGGGGGTTTCATTCATTTCTACTGGTGTCTCTTTCGGAGTGTGCAACCGTGCACCTTCGGTTGGTCTGGGAACTGATCTGGCCTCGTCAAATTATAAACAAATAAACAAAGTTATCCATTTTTGGCAACGTGCGCTTCAAGTAAAAAGTAGAAGCTGTTACTAATAACGAAGTAACTTCAATTATACCGTCACCCTCTTCCCTAACCCCATTATGTCATGGAAGTGATCTGCAAGTCGAAATGAAAACTTCAGACTGAATACATTTCAACCCAGAACAAAAGTGGCTGGAAAGAGACTCCACTACAATGACGAAACTGTCAGTCACATAATATATACCTTTAACCAGACTTTATAGTCATGCAAAACACTCTCTTGTTATTTATGTGGTTTTTTGCCTCATTTTATTGTTTTCAGTCCAGAATAGTGACTCCTATTATAAGTGGGACCTGGAATCAGATCTATAATGCTAAAGGGTTTTTGGCTGAAATGACAAAATGACAGAATTTGATGTAGCTGTGACACTGAAGGAGGCGGAGGCCCCACACACTGCCTGGCTATTAATGGGGGGATTCTCACCCGACGATGGGATGCTTGAAGCCCAGCTTCTTGGTAGTCTCCTGGATCTCCTTCTCCAGCCAGGCCTGAGGCCGGATCAGGTATTTGACAAACTGTGAGACCCACCAGACGGACGGGTCGCCGTGGAGACGGTGCAGCCGGTCGGCCAGGTCCTCGGGGATGGCCAGGGGTAGGTAGGGAGGCCGTGGGTGCAGGCTGTCCACGATGGGCAGCTCTATCACCTGCACGTTCCGATCGTTATCTTCACCTGTAGGGGGCAGTATTTAGCTGAGCAACTCATAAAATTGTTAACAAAAAAAACAGCCATATTGTTTGGTCAATTTTAATAAATATATGTATCCATTGTCTGCTGACTGGATGGGTGATTCAGCGTTTTAGACGTAAAGACAGGAGAGGTTCCAGAGGCAGCACATTTATCTCTCCTCTATTTCTGTCTCGGCAATGAAATTTGACTTGTGGTCGGGGGGCACAGGGATGGGGCTAGGGGAGGGTCTTATCTGGATACTGCTCTGGGGTCGTGTCAGTGCATCTTCGTCATGTATGGGGTCAATCCTCAAACAAAAAAACAAGCAAACAAGCCAGTAAAAAAACAGATATTGAGACGCACACCCCGAACAGGAGAGCACACACAGGGTTACTGGCCCTCTTCACAAGCATGTGACAAAAGCTGCTCAATAAACACAGTTAACAGAGCTGAAGCCCCCACCCCAGGTGGCTTCAGTATGATATGAGGGGAGGGTCTCTGCCCCACTATAACACTCAGCCTTATCACCCCACGAGGAGCATGGGGGTCACCCCTCTCCCACTGAGCCAGAAGGATGGGCAATGTGGACCCCTCCCCCAGATAAAAATGGGGGGGGGGCTGCTTTACACCCCGCACAAAGAGATAAAGCCATGAGCTTTCTTGATATCTTCACATCTTTATCCTCTGTCACCATCTTGCAATCCTGTGTGACCCACCCACCCCCCCCACCATACTCTTGACTGACCATTTCCATTTCTGGCCCCAGTATTGAATATCCGGCTCAATTTCACGGGTGAGTCTCCTTTTGATCAGGGGAGGGCGGTTTACAGACCTCCTGCACAAAAGGAGCGACCTGGGGAGCAGGAGCCACAGCGGGAGGTCGAGCGCCAAGGTGACTCGCTTCAGGTGACATCGGGCTTGTCCACAAGGTCTGTGGGGGACTTACCAGACCAATGGCCCGTGGAGGCACCGGTGCGGTCGGTGCAGGTGTCGCTGACCGGCCGGAACACGGTCCCCCAGCCGCCGGTGGCGTAGCGCCAGTTGTGTGACTCCAGGATGAGGGTGCGCCGCGTGCCGTAGGCGATCATGAAGCAGTACACCACGTGGTGCAGCTGGCAGCCGTAGCCGCAGCCCTTGTTGATGTTGCAGATCAGCTTGCGAGCTTTGCTGCAGTCTTGTGGGGTCTGGGGGGGGGGGGGGAAGGGGACAGAACTTTAGCCATGGGTGAGCAGACTGCAGGTCACACCCACTGGGGGTTACAGCTGCAGACGCTGAAGATAAAAACAGGACGTTTGGTTTGATGTCCAGGGCAGCAGGTGACCAAGGCAGGCAGGTCTGGACCGGATTGCAGACAAGTCCTGGGTGGGGGGGGATTTAGGGCCGCTGAGCCCAGGAAGGACGTCCTGAGGAGGAGAAGGGATTCATGGGCCGTCACGAGCCAGGGACGGCTGTTTGCGAGATGGAGCAGCGATCCCTCATCAGCGACAGGCTCCATATCCCTACCCCACCCCATCTCCCCACTGGGGGCAGTCATACGGCATGCTCCATCACTCATGGGGCCCCATCGGACGTGTGAGCGCCCGCTTCCGCAGGCGCCAGGCCTGGCTCTCCCTAACAAGCCTGGGAGTGAGGGACCGGGGAGGGATGCCTGACCCCGAGCGTGGGAGCCCATACCCCAGCTGCTGTCACTGAGTTATTGGATTTCCGCCTCAGTCAGATCCCCCTGAGCGCACATGATTTACACAGTCTGACACAGATGGGGGGGTCTGTGAGGGGGCTCCCGACTGACCAGACATTTTACACAACAGCACCTTGCAGCCACTGCCCTTGATTTACCATCAGGTGGGTATCCCGGCCATTAATGAGAACAGCGCACACATACTCCTACTATTCTCTCAAAGCATCACAGTCTCTCTATAAATGGGACTCAGCTGTTTTTAACTGTCCACACCGCCCCCCCCCCCCCTCGCAGCGCTGAGATAATGAGATGTACAGTGGCCAGAGAAAGGACACCGTCTTCAAGATGTGACGCACCTTCCAGTCACAAAAGGTTATGCATAGAAGACAGATATAAGATCCTTTAGTCCGGGAGGGGGAGGGGGAAGAAGGGGGGGCTTAGTGGGGATGGAAGGGACAGTAAACAAAAAGCAAAACAAGTGCTGGGTCACAGAAGGGTCACATCTGGGAGCTGGATGGGGCATCAGTGCCCACGTGTGTCTACTGGATGTGTTATATAATGACTGGTAATTAGGCACTGGCTAAGTGTATGGACGTGCCCATCGCCTGACTTAGACCTGCTCTGGGACAACCCCCCCCCCCCACATAGAAAAGCTCCAGAATCTGAATTTCCCAAAAGCACTTAGCCTGGTCGAACATGCTTTTGTTAAAATGACCTTAATTACTTACAGGAACCACTGCTACAAACTATTGTGAATACCCATGTAAAGTTACATGGACATACACCCACTCGCAGAAGACGGTACTCATTAATATTTAAAAGGAGACGGAGGGGTTTGAAATGAAGGACAGGGTTAGTGTTCGGGTTTGGTTAGAGCAGTGTTTACCAAGCTGGCCCTTGGGGACCCACAGTCAGCTCATGTTTTTGCTCCATCCCTGCTCCTGCTAGAGCAAAAATGTGGACCACCTGACCTTGAGCTCGGAGGAAGCAAAAACATAGACCGGATATGGGTCCTTCAGGACCGGACTGGAAATCACGGGGTTAGGGGAAGACATCTTCCATAGCACCTCAAAACCAAAGGTCTACTGTTCCCTGGGAGGAGAGAGATGCACCAGCCCTCATACTCATACTCTCCTATGTTGCACTTATTTGTTTTTTTTTTCTTGTTTTGCTATGGGGTTTAGAACTAGGGTTCGTGACAAGTTGCAGCAGCTAGTCTGAGGTGGGCAGGGCTCCTGATGTACCTGCAGGTAAGTGATCCGGTTCTGCACCAGACTGGACAGGTCCTTGGCCTCCTTCTCCCGCCAGTCCCCAGCTCCGTCCGCTTGGCTGAGGTAGTACAGGTCCATCATGATGGACCTACATTCACACAGACACGGCAGGGGTCAGAGTTCAAACCCGGGGCTAAACAACACCGATTTTAAAGTTGGGCCAGGTCAAATTAAGACCCACCAGAGTCCAAACAGGATGGGTGAAACTCCACATAACATTGCAAGACTCCACACCACACAGCACAGAGTGATTCTATACCACACAGCACAGAGTGATTCTATACCACACAGCACAGAGTGATTCTATACCTCACACCACAGAGTGATTCTATACCACACAGCACAGAGTACCCCACACAGGACAGAGAGACTCCACACAGCATACAGAGACTTCACACAGCACAGACTAAATCTATACCACACAGCACAGAGTACCCCACACAGGACAGAGAGACTCCACACAGCATACAGAGACTTCACACAACACAGAATAATTCTATACCCCACAAGGCACAGAGAGACTCCACACAGCAGAGACTTCACACAGCACAGAATGATTCTATACCACACTGCACAGAGAGACTCCACACAGCATACAGAGACTTCACACAGCACAGAGTGATTCTATACCACACAGCACAGAGAGACTCCACACAGCATACAAGATTTCACACAACACAGAATGATTCTATACCCCACAAGGCACAGAGAGACTCCACACAGCAGAGACTTCACATAGCACTGAATGATTCTATACCACACAGCACAGAGTGATTCTATACCACACAGCACAGAGAGACTCCACACCACACAGCACAGAGACTATTCAGTCCAGCATCCACATATCTGTCATACGTGTGACACTGTGGAGGGCAGACTGAAGCCACCCTTAGTGTCTGATTATCAACTGAGAGTGGGGCAAATGGCCCACAGTGGGCTGAGGGATGAGACCCATCGCCAGCAGGCAGCTGGAGGAACCAAAGGATAAAGCGTCTTCATGGCACCCCGCTGAGGGAGGAGATGGGGACAGCCTGCCGTGCTGAGTGTCTGGCCGGCTTTGGTTTCCTGCAGCTTGGCCGACCCAAAGAAGGCTTGACTGTTAGAGGGTTTTTTTTTTTGTGGGGGGGGGGGGGGGCAGCTCGCAGCACAGTGATT